>WJFF01000010.1:57835-84803 GCA_011800825.1 Fonsecaea pugnacius | reverse complement strand
CTCTGTAAGGTTGTGGTGGTTGTCGTCAGTGATTCTCTGGGCCCGGCACGAGTAATAAGTAAAGTAGTCAGTCAATCATCTACAGCGCTCTATTAGACGGACGACTTCCAAGATCCAACACGAACCCAAGAAAAAACACTATTCTAAAAGGAAAACTACCCAACCTAGAACACATGGAGCACGGGTTCCCGGATCACTATGGCCAGCGGTTCACGCGGACGCTGCACCACAAGGCAGAAGGCCCGACGTTGCCAGAGAATAATCCCTTGTCGTCGTTCGTCGTGGTGGTGACGGGCGCTGGCAAAGGGTTGGGAGTCTATGTGAGTCAACCCTGTCGTCATCACCCTAGAGACCTGATTTTCTCCGATATATGGACATCTAAGAGTCCTTCATCCCTCTTATCTATGGCTTCCCTCAGATGTCCCCCTAACTAGACTGGGCAACACTGCTAACACCTCCAAAGATCTCGCTCGCGTACGCCCGCGCCGGGGTCAAGGGGATCTGCATCTCGAGCCGCACGCAGAGCGACCTGGACGCCCTGGAGAAGCAGTTGAAGGAGGTGAACCCTTCGGTCGAGATCCTCTCGGAGATCTGTGACACGACGGACCCGAAAGCCGTGCAGGCGCTGGCCGAGAAAGTTCGGGCAAAGTGGCAGGGGAGGGTGGACGTGGCGATCGCCAACGCCGGGGTCATCTCAAAGTACCTGTACGACACGGACCCGAAGACGGGCGAGAAGACGAACCGCCGCCTCCCCTCGGGGATCGTCGAGGACGACGACTTCCAGCGCGTCATCGACATCAACCTGCTGGGGAGTTACTACGTGGCCAAGTACTTTACGCCGCTGCTCGTGGCGCCCGAGAACCCCAGCACGGTCAGGAGCTACGTCGTCATCACGAGCATGGCCGCCCAGGTCACCGACAGCAGCTTCCTGCCCGTGGCCTACAACGTGGCCAAGTTCGCCAACAACCGCATGGTCGAGCACATGGCCACGGACCACAAGGCCGAGGGCCTCCTGGCCTTCGCCGTGCACCCGGGCGCCGTCCTCACGCCGCAGACCGAGTACCATTCGACGGAAAAGGGCGACGCCTGGGATTCGCGCCTCACCGACGACATTGGCCTGTGCGGCGGCTGGTTGACCTGGTTGACGCGCGAGCGCAGGGAGTGGCTCAGCGGGCGGTACCTCAGTGTGACGTGGGACGTCGAGGAGCTGGAGGCCATGAAGGACGACATTGTGCGCGAGGATAAATTGAAGTTCAAAATGGCCGTCTGAAGGATTTGGCTTGGGCCGAAGAGGGAGGCAGTGACAGCAGCTAGAATTATCCATGATAGACGCGGTGCATCATGTCACAGGATGAGTGAGCGATCGGGTCTCATCCATGCCCCTTTCCAGACCCAGCCTTGTCAGCCTGCCGGCAGGATGACTAGATGACTATATACCTATTACCAAGGCCAAAGACAAAGACCACATAGATTCTCCTCAAAACAGAAGAGAGAATTGATGCACGAGGTATACCACAAACAGCTAGCTACCTTGATAGGTCTGAACACAATTCCCCCCCGGCCCCAATCAGGTAGCTGCTCTCAACCATAGCCTACGAGGTGACCAGCTCGTATCGACAAGGAGGGGTCCAGCTCTCATCCTCCTCGGCCTCCCTCACTGGTTGCGACGCATGATTAATCAATCTGCACCACTGGCACTACAGTGATCGAGGCACGAATGGTTCATGAACCTGTAGCTCGAGGCTGAAGCTGATGTAATCAGAGCACCAAAGCGATGCCCGTCTTCAGCTGGCCGTGATAGTCCATCCTATGACATTGCTATTATACTCGGACGAGGTCGGTGAACCTTTCTTCCAATATACATCGCAAGTAAAGAGCACATCACCCAAGTATCCCTCTCTGAAAAACAAGTTTCTTCTGCCCAAATTGGAAGAGTCCGAATACGCAACGGCTCCCGTCCAAATCCTCCGCGTCAGCAACAGTACATTTGCATACAGATTCTTCGGCACCGACAACCAAGACAACGACGTCCCGTTGCTTCTGCCGACGCATTTCCGCAGCCGTCTTGATTTCTGGGACCCCGCGCTGATCAATGCCCTCGCATCCCAGCGCAGACTGCTTCTCCTGGACAACCACGGCAGCGCTGAGCCCCAGTCTCTCAAAGGGAGCCAACGAACAGCAAGACACGATCCGCGACACACGCAGACACCGTCACCTTCATCGACACTGTCTTTCAAGTTCTGGGCCGAGGAAATCGTCGCGTTGATCAAAGCCCTAGGTTTCACACAGGTTGACGTCTTGGGATTCAGCATGGGCGGCTTCATTGCACAAATGTTAACCCTCAACGGACCCCCGGGCTTGGTCAGAAAACTCATCCTTGCGGGAACAGCACCCAGTCAGGGACCAGGCGTAGAGAGCGGTGACATGCACTACTTCCAGAATCTGACAAATGCAATAACGGACGGCGACGTCAAGGCCGGATTCCTCGCTGGCTTCTTTGGATCCAGTGAGGCGAGGCAAAAGACCGGAGAGAAATGGTGGAATCGAATCACGACTTGCTCTTCCATGTGGCCGTTCGTGTCGACCAACGACATCGATGGACAGATCACAGCAATGATGAGGTGGTACGGACTCAATCATCGCGATGAAGGCTCTTATGATCGACTAGGTGAGATCAGCTGTCCCGTCTTGATCCTGTGTGGTCAGAGAGACAGACTTGTTCCAGAGCAAAACAGCATTCTTCTGTGGCAGAAGATCAGCCAGACCAACCCCAACGTACAAATACATATGTATCCCGAGTCGGGTCATGGATTTATGTTCGAGTATCATCATCATTGCGCGAGACTTGTCAATGACTTTTTGGACGAAGAGGGTAAAAGTACAGTGCACATGCGAGTACTGCCATTGTTGAAGAAGAACCCATTGATATCATACAGTCTGAGGACGGATATAACGACAAGGCACAAGCCATGAATTTCAAGCGGGTGCCCGTGCAGGGATGCCGAATTTCCCCTTTCTTCTCGAGAGTTGTCTGGCTATCTGTATTTGTCCATGAATTCTTTGTGGAATTTGATCCAGCGACCGACCCAATCCGTTCCCGGAGCAAGGAAGGTGGTTCGAAGATGTAATGTACCAGGTTTCTGCCCGAAGCCGGAGCCGGGGACGACACAAATACCCGTCGCGTCCAGGAGACGGAGGCAATAGAATTCGTCGGGCGTACGATCCGCCTCTTTCGCAGCCTCGACTGCTTTGTCCGAAACCTTGATGGTGGGGAAAAGATACATTGAGCCCTATGATCACAAAGTAAGCAACGAGCAGAACAACAATCATGTGGCAAAAGGTTCAACGTACCTGTGGCTCTCCCACCTCGACGCCCTCCATCTCCTGGAACGCCCGGTACAGTGCCCAGGCCCGCTCTTTCAGTCCGTCCCTGACACTATTGTACTCCTTGTCGTAGAGGTCGAAACTGGGATCCCCTGGCTTCGGAGGGTCCACCACGAGGTCCAGCAGACATTGACCGATGACAGGAGGGCACAGCATGATACTGATGAACTTGTAGATTTCGGCCTGGACTTCATGGTCAAAGCCCACAAGCTCAAAGTACCCGGCGCGATGCCCACATTCACCCACCATGCCTTTGGAGACAGAGTTCAACGATGCAAGTTCGACTGAGTCATACCGACCTGGTTCTCTTTGCTGCATCCTTCGCAGGGCTCCTTTGAAAGAGTGAAATTGACCAACAAAGACATTCGTTTGGTAGACCTCGTCAGCCATGATAACGAGATGGTGCTCGGCAGCAAACTTGATCGTATCCTCCACATCCTTTTCAGACAACGAGGCACCAGTTGGGTTTCCAGGGTTGATGATAACAATGGCACGTATGTCGGTGCCCTCACTGACCGCCTTGTCGTAGGCTTCCTTGATTATAGAAAGTTCGGTGCTCCAAGCCTGAGACTCCTCCAAGTAGTAAGGTACACAACGGGCATTGAGAACAGAGAGGGTCGCGGTGTAGAGTGGATATTGTGGTATGGGGACAAGCACGCCAGTCTCAGGTTTGCCACAGATGATGTGGAGGAGGGTGTTGACTCCTGACGAAGCGCCTGCGGAGAGGTAGATGTCGTCCTTGTGTGACGGGAAGCCATCCCGGCGCTCAATGAAGTTGGCGACAGACTGACGAATGCCAGGAGCGCCTGCAGACTGCGAATATGCCCCCACGGATTGGATCTCCTTCAACAGCCTGCGAGCGCGGTCGATGGCATCTTGTTTGTAGCCAAAACTCGTCTTGAGTGCTTCCTCATTGTCCAACAGTGGTGGATACTCTAGTAGAGCAAGGACTTGCCGGAAGAATGTGATGGGTTTCTGGTCGAGTTGCTGGGGGTTGCCAATGTTGGCCGAGATGACGGTGTCAAAGGGGAGGGGGTTCTCTGGCGGTGTAGGAGGGTCTTCTTTCTTTAACTTCGACCTGTACTCTTCTGACTTGATAGCAAGTTCGCCTCGCACGGCATACTTCGCCGCCTTGACGTGGGGGTTGATATTATGGATGCTTAAACTGCGCGACGGACGTGTTGACGACATATTGCGACGACAGGAAGGAAGTTGAGGTCTGAGGTAAGGGTGAGGAACTATGCATTGGATATATCAGTTTCAGGACTGGGTCACCGGAGACAAGGGAGGGAGGCAAGAAAAATGATCGGGTGCACAGAAGAAACTATGCTCGGTTGAGTCACAGGTGGTGTGTCAAAAAAGAAATCGACCAGGCTAGCTGGACTTTCACCCTGTACTCACCTCGTGACAGGCTTGGCCGTTGTTCTAGAAGGGAAGGAGGTGTTGTTCGTGCGGTTGACAGTGCCCGACAGGTGTTGGCAAGTTCGCTGGACAAATGCTGAGCTCGCAGCAACACAGATGACACTCTTGACGTGGCTATTGTGGGTGGCGACATTTTCTGGTACATATAGACTGGAGAACCTCAGGTGGGGTGGGCTCCCTGGGGAAGTAAATGGTCTAGCCTGTCAGATTTAGAGCTGGCAAAGCGATATCGGGAGCTCGAACTCAGATATCACAATTTGCAGAGGGCGTAACAAAGCTGTAGAGACTATTGAGGTATTATTCGAGATGGGGTGGACAGACCGTCGGAGGAGAAACAAGGGCGGCGCACACGATCAACCAACAGCCTGCGAACTACCAGCCAAAAGGATCTCCCTCACTGGCTGCGTCAATCTCGTCTCGTCATGGGGCGCGCGGGAGCTTTCCTCCACGTCTATCTTATCGCTGATTGTGGGGGGACGCCACAGCTGGGCTGCAGGCTTTCTCGGTGTCGTTCCACGAGTACGAGGTATACAGGGATTAATTGGAGAAGAGAGAAGAAAAAGAGTTTCTTGGAGCTGCAACCTGCGCAAACGTCGGGCGACAGTGCAGCGCTAAACTGTCCGAATCAAGCAGCCCTACGAGAATTTGTCGCCGGCGGCATGCGCCGTGTTCCCTGCTGTATTTTTCCCTTTCTTTTCCTCTGAATCAGCCTCCTGATCACGATAGTATGATGAAGGTATGGTACATGCCACGATCCATGCAGCTGAATGTCTACCAGCAACCCAGCCCAAGACGCCTGAGCCTCTTCCAAGCAAATGGAGGTTCGCTTCTCATGCCCGCTCGCTACCTCGCAGCCTCACAGCTTGACCATACTTCTGCAGCTTGGTGATCAGGGCATCTCCTTGTTTCACAACATCGGCATATTGCTTGTTCTTGTCATCCGGCCGGGTTGTCTCGATTGTCCCCTGCACTCGGTCGATTGTGCAACTCACCCGCCCACCAGCAATGAATTTGGCCAGATCTCGATCCAGGAAGTCCACGCTGACCCCGAATGCCTGTGCCATTGTTGCTAAGCCCACCACCCGGTAAGATTGGAGGAGTTGTTGATAGCCACGCAACCGCATTTCTCGCACAAACCAAGCTCGGTGCTCATAGAGGTATCGATCCTGCGTCAAGAAGTTCTCCTCAACAGCAGCCAATGCCAAGAAGAAATTGCGATAGTTGCCACTGTAGAGGCTATTGACCAACCCGGCCAGCGAGGAAACGTCCACGGGGCCTTCGTTCTGTGACTGGACTGAACCGCTAGTCCCAAGTGTATTGACATTGACGAGCCCAGCAGCACGTTCTGCTGTTGCGGCGGATGCATCCTTCATCTCTTCGTCCGCGCCAGGGGCCTTCTCCTCGCTATCGCCTAAAATCGCCTTGATTTCGGGTGCGTCAACAACTTTGGCTTTGAAATCGACCCGCTTGAGGGAAAGCGACCCTGCAAGCACAGCGTATACGACAAGTGATGAATAGCTGCAAAGTTCATAGCTGGTGAAGGTGGAGAGACTGTCGAGGAGTAACGGAGCGGCGAGGTTATAGGATCGGACGGTGAGGAGGTGCAGGCCCTTGTAAGCTTTTAATCGATTTCTTCGATCCCAGTCTCCGCCACTCTCGACCAAAATATTTGCACGCTCGATTTGTTTCTTTGTGAAAGCCTTGTCGTTGAAGAAGATGCCGATGCGGATGATGGCGAGGACAATATCGATCTTCGTGCCCAGCGGTCCAGTCTTGTCGAAGACTTTCTCATATGCGGCGATAGCTTTGTCCTAGCATCTGATCAGAGAGATGTCGCTTCAAGATATAATCTCCTGGCTTACCTTGTCGCCAACCCGGGCCCAGAACTCGGCACGCTTGCTTCGAGCCGCTTGTACCTCTGTTTCTCCGGCCTTCTCTTCAGCCTCTTCTTCCTCTTTCTGGAACTGCTCCAGCTCCTTTGCGTTATCAGCCTTGAGTTCCTCATAGAGCAATTCGTCCCACGGCAGGATTCCGGAGGGCACAGGCTTCTTCGGGGGTAAGAGGTTGCTTGACACGAGAGACGCCCGTCTGGCGGAGGGCTTTGGTGTTGGTTGTAATGGCTGAGCTGTGCTCTCTCCCACGGTATTTAGCACACCTTCAGTAGGATGGGCCAAGTGCCGATATAACGGTGCCATCTTGTGGTCCTTGATAGCATTTTGAAGGTAATTCAAGGATGCTGGCTGGACAGTCTGGGGCGCATTTACTAGGGAGAAGATGTGCTGGGCGAGGGTAAGGTCTGGATATTTGGCAAACTGAGGATCTGAACCCATTATGCAACGCGACTGGACCAAGAGATGTCGGCTATGAAGAGAGGAATGAGAGAGAGTAGAGAAAAGCGTGGTAATGTTGGCCTCAGGTCAATCAATACCACGACAAAGTCGGAGAACGCGCAGCAAACCCAGCCTAGTGCGTATCTGGCCTCAATACGCCACCGCAGTCTATACGGTCGACCACAAGAGCTACCCAGACGTGCCAGACCAACCGAGATGTTCCAACTCTCTATTCGCGCAAACTTGTCTTCTGTCTTTATTCAACTCTGTCCATCACCTATCCAGCACCCGAAGAATGTGGCATCCACCTTGTGTCAGAGCACAGCTCAATACTCTTTAACCAACAACGTCAGCTACAATGTACCCAACAAGGCTGCGTTGGCCTGCCGCTCCCATGCACCCGTGGCTTTCTGGACCCGGATGAGCTGTGCCTCATTGTGCTCACAGGCCAATTTGGGCTGAGTATTGCATTATTCCTTGCTGGTGCCCCCCAGGCGGACTCTGAATGTGTTGGTTCCAGCTGAGTGGGTGGTTGAAACAAGCTCCTATGTACCCCATAAGTCCCTCGTCCCGAGGAGGTCGATGACCACCACTCGGTACAGAGTAGCTGTTATCCAATCGGAATCAAAGTCCAGCAAAGCAAAGGAAAGGAGAGCTTGCCGGATCGGGCTGGGCTGTGGCTCCTAGCGAAGAGGGTCAGAGTGCCGAGTACAGTACTCGGTACAGTACTCGACTCGGTACGAGGTAGTTAAGTAGTTAGGTAGCAGGGCAACCAACAAAAAGCAAGTGGTGCAGTGGTTCTAGATCCTGGAATGGAATAGGACAATTAAAATTCGAATGCGAATGCGCTGTAATGACACGGGACAAGAGAACCATTTGATTTGAGAAGCTGGTTTGACAACAAATGCATTTCCACTCTTGGTTGAGCCCTGTCAAGATAACCTCCTATCCATCATCATCACATCGTATCCACACTCACATGAGGCACGCGCTCACCCAGAGGTACACACCACACTTTACGTAGCTTGCGATCCTCGTCGCCAACAAAAATTCCATGCAAAGAGTTTGAAGCTTGCTTTACAGCTCCTGTGGCCTTTCAATAGCCACAGCCTTCTCTTCGTGGTACTTCTTGGTGCCGAGGGTGGAGATATCATAGCCTTGACTAATCAGGTAGTCCCGGAAGCGCTCGTCCTCCTTGGTAATCGTATCCTGGCCGATGTTGGGCAGGAAGGCCAGGGCGATGAGACCCGAAAAGATGCACAGCGCGCTGGACACGTAGAAGGGGTATTGTCCCTGCTTGATGACGTTGTCGCCGGCAGCCTTGATGATGTCCGGGAAGATGTAGTTGCCAACAAAAGCGCCGATTTTGCCGCAGGCGGCGGCGATCCCATAGTACATGCCACGTACTGAGGTCGCCGAGGTCTTGGAGGCAACAAGGCCGATGTTGTCGCCGGGACCAACCTCGCCCAGTGCCAGGAAGATGCCGTACATGACGACGAAGCCGCCAACCTGGGAAGCTTGGTCGAGGTGCTTGTAGATGGCGGTCATGATGAAGCCGATAATGCCCTGCAGCAATACACCGGTGACGAGGCAGTACTTGGGGCCGATCCAGTCAGAAAGAAAGGCGCCAATGATAGCACCGGGAACATAGAACAAATTGATGACGGTGTTCCAGCCGAAGGATTTCCAGAGGGGCGCATCTGCAGGGAGCAAAAAGGCCAGCCACGAGGAAGAGTAGATGCTGAAAGAGTAGGAGGAGAAGTCATAGATGAACCAGATCAGGGAGACGATGATCAGGCGCCACCAGTAGAACTTCAAAATCAGCCAGTATGGGTAGTGGTTCATCTTGTTTCGGTGGTATTCTTCGGGTTCTTGCAGCTTGATCCGCAGCCAGAGGAGCGACAAGGGAGGAATGACGCCCAATCCCAGCGCGATACGCCAGGCAGCGCGTAGATGGTGGTCGGTAAAGATCAGGGCCAAGATCATGGGGACGAAGGCTGCGACAACGAAACCAACGTCGATTGCCAGATTGGTGAAGCAGATGAACCATCGGTTACGGTGGCCCTCCTTGAGTTCACCGGTGCTCTCCGCGCAGGCGACTGAGCCGGCTGGATACTCTCCTCCAATGCCAATACCAAGAAGGAAACGATAAGCAGCCAATGCGGCAAAGAGACCTTGAATGCTGCCACCTGCACCGTAGGAGCCTGCGCCCAATGCAGCAAAGACGATCAGGATGATGGTGGAGATCAGGAGCGAGTGTTTGCGAGACCAGTGGTCGGATAGGTAACCAAAGACCAGCTGGCTAACGACTGTACCAGCGAAGGCGATCGAGGCGACGTTGTTCTGGGCATCGGATTTGGTGTATTCGTCCTTGTAGATTGTCTTGAGCATGGTGTTGACCGAACCGATGACCTAAACCTAGCCGTCAGTCATGTCCGCTTTGATAAGTAACCTATGAGGCACATACGCCATTGAGATAGCCATCAGAGAACAATCCTGCACCGCAGGCCATAACAGGCCATGTGCGTTCCCATCTCGACTTTGGGGTGGCGTCGAGCGGAGCTTCATGGATCGAGTATGAGCGAACAGCCTCGGGACTGACGGTTTCGTCGAAGATCTTCTTCTCAGGAGGAGTATCCATTTTCAGAGGAGAGGGTGTGGTTTGGCTTTGTGTGCTGGCTCTGGGAACAGGTTGGACAGACCGTGGGACAGACTGAGGGCGAATATATACCTTTTTTCGTAGGATGATTTGGATCGACGCCGATCAACCATGTGTTGGTGGTAGGGAAACGTGCATCAAGAGATCGAGGGGCGATGCCCAAACAAGAAACTACATGCTGATGAACAGGCATGTTGACAGCATGGAGTGGGGATGCGAGATACAAGGGGACCAGCAAGGACCCAGGCTGATTGATGGAGCAGTGGAGGAAGACGTCAGAATCGAGATAGAGGCACCAGAGGCATCGGAGGAGGATAGTGGGTGGTACACGGTTGTACAGCGAGTGTGGGTGGCAGTCACTAAGGTGTGTAGCTAGCCCGAGACGAAGGTACCAATTACGGCTAGGTACCTAGCTACGTAGGCGCAATAGGTAAGGACACCCAGGTCCCTAGGCAATTATTAGTTAGCGGGTTACGAGCACAAATACCTACTAATACCTACAAGTTCGTGCCTAGGTACCTTCGTAGGTATTTGTAGTTACACCGCTAGGTGGCACGGGTGGTTTAGGTATTCCCTAGCCTGTACCTCGTATGGCTCGCTGATAAAGGCCCCTGCCAAGTGCCAACCCCGCCCCAAAAATCATGTCCCAATATGGCTTGGGCCCCGTTGCGAAGGATTAAGATCAAAACCGGCCAAAAAAAGGTGGCACTCGACACCTTGCCCATTATAGAGCCCGAGGTCATGACTGCTGGGCCGTGTGAGTGGCTGGATATCCCACCATCGAGCCTCCGGCGGTGACATCGAGCATCGACTATCGACTAATCCCTCGGTCTGGGTGAAAGATTCGGGATCGCCGCTGCGTGAAGTGCTGCACGATCGACTAGTGCCAACGCCTTGCCTCTCAGGAAAGTGGCCGTCCTCAGTAATTTTTGGCATGGCTCACCCGCTCCTTTGCTCACTTCTTGCTCCCAGGCCCGGAGAACCCTTTCCCACTCAGGACTTTTCGCCCGCGTAGCCGTGGAGGCTCGCCGTCTTTGGTCTGACAGCGACGACACGTGCATACGCTCTGTCGAATGTATTGGCTGCGGAACGGAACAACTTTTGTGCTCCCAACTCCATTCTTGGGTACCACCCGGTGGGTGCAAGGGTGCCAGGTGCGCCGCAGGCGTTAGTGGTCTTGATGGTGTGATACACAGAAGTGAAGTGATTACGATCCTTTCTCCATCATCCAAAGAAAATTTATGCCCAGCCGGCTGCACAGAGGCTTAATCGGCACAGGCTCCCCGAATCAGATGCCGTTGCGAAAAGCTTGTCACTTATCGTCGCCTTGGCCGTCATGCGCATCAACTACATCCTTCCTGCCTCCCTCGTATGCACGAACACTCGGTGCCGGCCACACCTGTTACTCCCAGTATGTACATAGACGAACTCTTACCCATAGAGTCACAGAAAGAGGAGGAAGAGAGACACAAATTCGACACATTTCCAAACCCCATCGACTGTTCCAGACCACCACCGGTCCTCCCACCGTCTCTATAGCTTCGCTTTGACCTTGCCCCCGGCCTCCTCTTCCTTGGCCTTCTCCTTCAGCAATCTCCGGAGGATCTTACCCGCAGCGCTTTTTGGTATCTCATCTATAAATCTCACGCCGCCTCGCAGCCTCTTGTGATTGGCCACTTTCTTAGCCAGCCACTGCACGATCTCTTCTGCGTCCTTTTCACTGGTCCTGCTGCGATCGCTGGCCACCACGTAGGCCCTTGGCACTTCAGTATGTTGGAATTCGTCGTACACCCCGATTACAGCCACGTCGTTGATCGCAGGGTGATCCATTAGCTTCCCCTCGAGCTCTGCTGGGGGTACCTGGAACCCCTTGTACTTGATGAGCTCCTTGACTCGATCCGTGATGTAGAAATTGTGGTCTTTGTCCTGGTAACCCACGTCGCCGGTCTTGAAGTAGCCGTCCTCCGTGATGGCGTCTTTAGTTGCTGCCTCGTTTTTCCAATACCCCTTGAAAACGTTCGGGCCAGAAAGCCACAGCTCTCCTGCCTCTCCCGCCCCCAGTTCTTTACCGTCGGGAGACATATACTTGGCCATCATACTTGGAAACATCTTACCAACACTTCCCACGGACGAGTACCATTCATCCCAGGGCTAGAAGCATTGTGTCAGCGGGGAAAAGTAACAAACTTCCCGACCCTCGATGGGTGAGTTGGTAGGGTGCTCACCTGCGTGTGCGTCATGGGAGAAGTCTCGCTCAATCCATAGGCTTGGTTGATCTTGATCTTCAATCTTTTGTGGACTGCATCGACCAGTTCTCGAGTCAACGGAGCCGCGCCACTCGTGATCATCCTGACACTGCTCAGATCGTACTCGTCGACAATCTTGTCCCGAGACAGTCGCACGATCACCGGGGGTGCTACGTAAATAAAGGTGATCCTGTGCTCCTGGATCGCCTTCAGGAAGACCTCGAGATTGAACGCGGGCATCACCACGAGCTCAATACCGCGGTGCAAAGGTTGATGGATGAGACCCGTGAGCCCGTAAATGTGGTAGAATGGTAAGACGCCCAGAATCTTATCCTTTCCGCTCGAGTACCACTTGCCCATGGCTCCCTTGATCATCAGGACGTCGGCGATGATGTTGCGGTGACTCAGCATGACCCCTTTGGGGAGACCGGTTGTCCCTGAGCTGTACACGAGAAAAGCGAGCTCGTTGTCCGGGTCCATCTTGCGTCGTCTGTAGCGAGTCGCGCCCGACGTCTTGCGAATGTTGGTCCAGTGCTTGACTCTGTGAGATGGATCTCGTTTGCTGCCCAACAATATCACGCGGTCCTCGGGGATATTGGACATCTTGGCCGCTTTCAGGGCCGTCTCTAGGAAATCAGTCGTCGTCACAATCGCCTTCGACCCGGAATTGGATAGCTGGAAAGTCAGCTCATCGGCCGAATACGCGGGATTCGCGGGCGACACGATGCCGCCGGCGAAGAAGACGCCATAGACGATCGGTGCAAAGTCGACGTCGTTGGGTGCGAAGATATTCAGCACATCGCCTTTGCCCCAGTCCCAGAGGTTACGGAGACCACCCCCAAATGCAGTAGCAGCTTCTTTCACATCAGCCCACGTGTAATGCCGCGATGAGTCCACAGAACGGTAAATGACTGCATTTCAAGATTTGCGGTTAATAGAGAAGTCCTCAATTTCACAAAGTCCCAAGGGCGCTTTCTTTGACGAACCTTGGGAATCGGGGAACTCCCGGGGTTGCTCGAACATCAGACCCCAAAGGTCGACATTGGGGATCTCAATGTCTGGGTACGACGATTTAGTGGGCATGGTGGTGACTCTCTTTTCCCCGTGGTCTTCTTCCAATGGTCTGAAACTCGATCACCTACACCGGAGTGAAGCTGGAGCTGAACAACGTCCCAAGTCGTGATGAGCCACTAACCTCCAACCTCCTCGTGCTCTAACAACCCACTGACGTAAGATTTCTTTCCTTGCCCGACACAGTACGCGTCTTGTAGTTGCTTTCCACAGCGACAGACCTTGCCAAAAAAACAAAGGATAGGAACAACCTCTCAAGACCACGAGCCCATCACCTGGCAGGTTCTGAAGAAGGGACATTTCAGAGCTATGTTGGCCAAAAACTCCCATGTCGACATTGCTCCACCTCCGCAAAACCGGCGGAATTGTCCCGGAATTTGATCGGAACCTCGGCTTGATGATGCGGGTCATTGCCATTTACGGAATACTTCGAGCTTGCCTCCCCTCAACGGCCAAATAATTATCGCTCTGTACGAGTTCGATGTCCACTCTTGGGTCGCTCGCTAGCAGATAGCAAAAGTGGCTGCTGATTATTCGATATACATGCGAATGTTCGGGTTTATCCGCCGTCCATGGCGCTTATCGTAATTCGCAGCCCTAGTCTCACCGTGCTCTTCCACTGCGACCCGACGGAATTCATCGATCACCGCAGACGAGGTCCAGACACAACGAATTTTCGGTCTGGGATATGAGCTTTAAAATCTTGGCTTCGAGATTGCGAAACTGTGCGTACTTCGACACTAGCTCCATGTGGCTCATCTTCTGGCAAATTTCGACGTGATCTCGAGCTGGGCAAGTGTCAGTTCCAGTTCCCACTCTTTTCAACACTTCGTACAACAACTCCGATATCTGCTCTTGCTCTTCAACCTTGATCTCGTAGTTCTCCAATACTCGAATTGATCTTAGCAAGTGCCTCGCGGGCGTCGTGAAGGACACGCTCTACTTTGTCGATCAAATGTCGCTCAGAGTTGTCTTTAAGCTCTGTGGCTTTTTCAAGAAGACTCCACAATGTGGTCTCGGCGGTTCTTAGTCTCATCTTTGCGCAATACACTGTCATCAAGCACATCTATTGCACGTGCAAGACGCTTGATTTTTGTTACCTGAGAAGTGAGTGTGGAATTGAAGACCCGTCTTGCCCTGATGCAGGATGTGACAGTTCCAGATGCGACGTGGAGTGAATGTCGGGATCAGACGCTCCAGCCAAGGGCTGTATAGATGAAAGATCAAATGCTGCAAGCATGCCTACAGCAATTTCCAAGGTATAGCATGAAGCAAGTGGCTGATTGTCCCAGAGAGTCATGACTAGATAGAGACCACGCCATTCAATCCACTTTTACCAATTTCCAACGTCTAATAATGAGAATAGATTGGAGACAACTCGGCTTGTTATAACAGACTTACCTGATCTGCTGTCATGACAAAATTGGGTTGCATGACGCCTGTACTCTCCGAGATACTCGACAAGTCGTGCTGAAGACGCCTCGGTGGTAAAGAGTTGCCACATCCGCGCCTAGCTACCGCCGTGCTTGAAGATTGGATCTTTAACTCAAATAACTAAGCAGGCTAGCAAATGGCCAGGACTTTGTCGAAAGATATGCTCAATCTGGTGCCAGTTTCAGTGTGTCCTCTTCAAAGATCAATAGCGTTACCTTTCTCGCCCCTTGGGGAGCAAAGTGATTGGCGACATTCTTCTAACATCAATCACAATATCCAAAGATGACATCGATGAGTTGTCTCAGATGACTTGTTGATTGAGAATTTCCTCAGCTAATCACTCCCATGTCTTCTCCCGAGATGGGTATGATTATCTTCACTTCTTGAACCAAAGTCGACTGTTCCGGGATGGTTTGAGTCCTTACCACCACGTAGTCGAGGAACAGACCATGACGTTCCGTGGAGGGTAGTATTGTTTATGGACGTGAGCACGGCCATCGCTCTGTCCTGGTCAAGAAGTTGTCGAAAGTGATCAAAAAGGAAGTCAAACAACAATCCGGGATGGGAACGGCATGTTGTTCCCCATGGAGGACTTCCGCTAATGCGGTCTCTGAATTCTGTGGCCTCCTATTACAGGTCAGATCTCACCTCTCACAATGTGTCTTCCATTTTTTGTTAGGTGAGGAGGCCTGTACTAGCACACAGATATCTGCTAGAACCTGTGCGAGGGTTCGGCAACTCGTGACCTTGGCAATCAACAAATGACTGATAGGAGAAGGACAAGAGCAAGAATTGCGTTCGACCAGTTTTGTGCCGTGAGTGGAAGGAGCAAGAATTAATTGTTACGTTGCTTGTTGCTAATAACGATGAGGTAGACGAGATATTGTGTAACGACTTCAAGAAAAATGCAATGGTAGCATGCGCACAAGCACAAGTAACAAGCATGAGACGATCGTAGGCTGATATTGTCCGAATAGCCGAGGCAGCGCTGTTCGGCGGCTGACATTCCCTGCTACCCGGAGTCGCGCCTTAAGACCATCATTTTCATCCCCAGTTGGAATCTGAATGCTCCTCCATCTTTGCCCTTCTCATCTGCTAGAAGGCCTAGAGACACCACAAGGGTCACCATCGCCATGGTTGCAGACGCCCTTGTCTATCACCCTGCGGTGACTCATTACCTCCGATTTGTCGCGACGACAGGTGAGTCGGTCCAATGCGGTTCAGCCGAGTGTGTCAACTAACCCAACCGCTTCACAGTCGGCCGTGATAAAGTTCTCCGTACGATCCAGTATTTCAGCAGATTCTATGCTTGGTACTTGTATCGAACCAACAACCCGACCAGCGCCATTCAGCCATGGACCACGCTCAAGAACCAGTTTGGACTGACGAGGAAGATCCTGCGCGCTGGAAAATTCGTCGAACACATCCGGGCCGCTTCTGAACTATACGATGCGGCGGTCAAGTCAGGCAATGGGGACAAGATTGTGCAATACCTTCAGGTCCTGAGACAGATTGGGTACGGAGGCTACCTGTTCTTTGATATGACGACGTTGTTGGATGCAATGGGAGTCAAGAAAGATCCTCGCGCGAAGAGCATCCAGATCACAGCGTACAAATTCTGGCTCACAGGCCTGATCGCTAGCGCCCTTGCTGGTGTATACAACACCTATAAGTTGAGAGAGCGTGCCAGGGCTGTCGATGAGAAGGACGCTGAAGCCAAGTTGGAGAAGGTCAAGATTGCCAGGTATGTCACAGACGATTCCTTCATTCATGTACTGCTTCGTGGTGTGTAAACTGACCTCAACACCCAGACAACAACAAAGCGTTAATATCCAGCTGATCTCCGACCTCTGTGACCTTACAGTACCGAGCACAATCCTCGGGTACACCAATCTTGATGACGGTATTGTTGGTTTGGCGGGTGTGACCAGTAGTTTGCTCGGTATATACGGAGCATGGCAGAAGACTGCTTGAGGTCTCATGACGTGAGGACTAAGCAACTCCTTGCATGGCATCCAATCTAACTACTGCGCAACTTCTGAGGAAATCTGCAGGAATCTGGGGCATGATTTGGCAGCTCTCGGACGGATGGATTGGGGGGTTTTGCAAGTGGAGATTGAGTCCCAATAGAGGTATCGATCGAGTCTGCTGTTCAAGTGTTTGGTCATAGGCAAAGCTGCAAGGATGTAGTCGTTTCCCTGTCATTACTGCTATGTTGTCCAAGAGGAACGGTTTGATCATGATCCGCTTGATTCCAAGTGTTTGTGCTTGCCCTCCATCAGGTCATAGCTCGACAAACTGTGACGCTCGTTTGATCCGATCTACAATTGTCGTCAGGACCATCGACCGAAACACTTAAAACTCCTCTATTTTGACGTAGGCATGCTCTCATCATCTCTTTTTCCTCCCTTCTCCTTTTGGAAAGGCTGTTATTGGACGGTTCGCACCGGAAACGCAGATTCGATTGGCGTAGCGACAAAGAAGCAAGGAGATTGACGCAGGTGGTAGTACCCCTCCTCCCAAACTTCTAGGGAGAAAAAGAGCGAGGCACGCAGCCATTCAACAGCAAGTTTTGCAGGGGGCGACATTGGCGGGGGTCAAAGGAACACCACGAGAGGACAGAGGCAGCAAGAGGCAAAGTGAGAGGAAGACTAAGCCTAGACTCAGCTCTCGCCTCCACCTCAATTGCAGCTTGTCTTCCGTCACCCTCCCGTCGCCCTCTTTCTTTCACTCTCTTCTCGAAAACTCGACCCAACACGATAATAAGAAGGGTATTTGCATCCCATTATCGCATGCTCCGCACCTGTGGCACTGATCTCCAATTAGTAGTACACGGCATATCGACGGCACTTGGCCTCTTCCAATCAGCACGCATCGGGCAGAGTCGGATTGACTCTCTACGCAAAACCACCTCGTCGTCCTCCGATCTCTCCCGTGAGTTCATCGGGAATAGCACATCGTTTCGGCTTGGCCCCATCGTCAGAAAGATACAATATCAGGTCGATCCCCAAGTCATGGCTGCCGACTACTCTACTCGTCTCCAAGCTGTTCACCAGATCAGGCCTCAGTCGCCCTCTCCAGCAACTGGAACAGCACGTTCAGCATTAGCCAAAGTCCAGCTTCGAGCTTTCTCCTCCAGAATGGTCTCTCACTCTGTCAACAAAACCGCTCTCCACCCGGGTGGTGTCGAGTAAGTTCCCGTCCTCTTGATGCCCAAATCCATGAGATCACAATCGACTCACTTCAACTTCAGGCCAACCCGCGAGCACACCGAACTCGAAGAAGAGCTCCACACGACTGCTCACATTGACTACGACCGGGTTGCCATTGTTGCCAACCCATCAGTGTCGGCTCTTTACGAAGATGCCCTGGTCTACGAAACCGGCACAGCCATTACATCCTCAGGAGCTTTGACAGCCTACTCAGGGTCCAAAACCGGTCGTTCCCCGCTGGATAAGCGTGTGGTCAAGGAGGAAAGCTCGGAGAAGGATGTGTGGTGGGGACCAGTCAACAAGCCTATGACTCCAGAGGTCAGTTTATTGTCATCTTCTCCTGTTCTATCCTTTGTACATTGCGAGACTGGTCCGACCCAAATCCGCAAGGACGAGCACATGCACCTAGCAGGCAGCCCATGAGTCGTTTGATCTCGGCCACGGGCGAGCAGCTTGACGGTGCCTAACACCCAGCGATTCCCCGCAATGCACGGTGATGCAGTGGTTCGCATGTGCGCTACGGACAGCAGGAAACGCTGTGGTTCTGCCCCGCGTTGCCCGGAAAAGCCCATGACGCAGAGCTGGGCCCTGTGCCGCGGCTAAGAAAACTCTTGGCTGCGGATGACTCGGCCAACCCAAGTCATGGGCCGGGAATTGTTCCGTGCTTTGTTCTCTGTGCCCCGCGATATGTTTGTTGTTATGAGAGACGAGGTCGCTGACATACCGTCTTGCTCATATAGGTCTGGAAGATTAACCGAGAACGTGCTGTTGACTACCTCAATACCCGGAACCGAATCTATGTCATCGATGGCTTCGCTGGCTGGGATGAACGATACCGCATCAGCGTCCGAGTTGTCTGCGCCCGGGCCTATCATGCCCTGTTCATGCGGAACATGCTCATCAGACCCTCTCGTGAAGAGCTGGAACATTTCCACCCCGACTATGTCATCTACAATGCAGGGTCCTTCCCCGCCAACAGATACACAAGTGGCATGACCAGTGCCACCAGCGTTGCCATCAACTTCGCTGAGAAAGAGATGGTTATTCTCGGTACCGAGTACGCGGGTGAGATGAAGAAGGGTGTCTTCACCGTCCTCTTCTACGAGATGCCTGTCAAGCACAACGTGTTGACGCTTCATTCCTCAGCCAACGAGGGTGAGAAGGGCGATGTGACCGTCTTCTTCGGCCTATCTGGCACTGGAAAGACCACACTCTCTGCCGATCCCAACCGCAAGCTGATTGGTGATGACGAGCACTGCTGGTCCGATAAAGGTATCTTCAACATTGAAGGAGGCTGCTACGCCAAGTGCATTGGCCTGTCTGCGGAAAAGGAACCTGATATTTTCAACGCCATTCGTTTCGGCTCTGTCTTGGAGAACGTCGTCTTTGACCCCGAGACCCGGGAAGTTGACTATGACGATGCGACCCTGACGGAGAACACTCGTTGCGCATACCCTATCGAGTACATCGGCAACGCAAAGATCCCCTGTATCAGCGACAACCACCCTAGCAACATCATCCTCCTGACCTGTGACGCTCGTGGTGTGCTGCCACCCATCTCCAAATTGAACACAGCCCAGACCATGTTCCACTTCATCTCTGGCTATACCTCCAAGATGGCTGGTACTGAAGACGGTGTCACTGAACCACAAGCCACTTTCTCATCTTGCTTCGCTCAACCTTTCCTGGCCCTTCACCCGATGCGCTACGCTAAGATGCTAGCAGACAAGATTTCTCAGCACAATGTCAACGCATGGCTGCTCAACACCGGCTGGGTCGGTGCTGGTGCTAGCACTGGAGGCAAACGCTGCCCATTGAAGTATACCCGCGCTATTCTGGATGCCATCCACTCGGGCGAGCTCGCAAAGGCCGAATACGAGAACTACGATGTGTTCAACCTCAGCGTCCCCAAGGCATGCCCCAACGTGCCGGACGAGCTCTTGAACCCCAAGAAATCGTGGACTGGCTCAGCCGACTTTGGCGAGGAAGTGACCAAGCTCGCCAAGTTGTTCAACGAGAACTTCAAGAAGTATTCGGACGAGGCTACCGAGGAGGTCATCAAGGCCGGCCCTACCGTGTAGATGAAGTGAGGTGGTGCGGAGTGAAGCGAGCTATTGTTTAGCTGGATTGAGCTAGACGTACCATGTTTTTAATTTGTCGCTTGGGACTTTGGCTGTACAAAGTGGCATCAAAAGGGCGTTTGGATAAGCAGCGTTCGATTGTTTGGAGCATGGAACAAGAACAACAATACGAACGCGAGACGCGAGAGGCATCACGATTACAACGAACGGACAATATTTGGGACAGCCATCCTCCCATCCTGTTGTCCCAGTCGTCGTTCCGACTTCTAGACATACAGTGGAGGGAGTTGATCGGCCTACATCATATGCCTGCTAACATGAGCTAAGAGATGGATGATCGATTTCCTGCGGCAACCATGTGTTGATAGCTTTCCTTGATTTAAACCACCAAAATACCAGAGCTTTTTGTCACTCGTACACGTTCTGATGCCCACGATCCGCCAGACCACGTGCTCTGTTGAGCAATCCACTTCTTTTCCGGAACGCTGACTCGATTCATGTTATTGATCATCGCGAGGACTCTTGAAGTGGGAAGCTGTAAGCTCAATGGGGGAATGATGACCATGAACCCCATGCCCTGATGAATGAGGGTCAAAATACCTGAGGAAAGTAGCCGCCAGTCAGCAGGGTCCTTGCGGGCCCCTACAACTTGTCTGCTTGCGATTGATGGATGTAGGATAACAAATCCTGTGACCCTGTGTCGTTCATCGCATACGAGGGGCCGATCAAGGTAATTCTCCGGGTCTTTTTCTGTAGCGATCCTGCTTTTTTTCTTTGTGGAGAATTCTTTGACCATTTTCATTATTACATTGTGATCCTGAAAGAGTAGTGTCTCGTGCACCTCGTGGTGAGAAATGGCGGAGCAAATAGGATTAGGGCGCACTTGAACACCAGAGTACTCTATGTCATGGGCCAATGCGACATGCTGCAGGCTCGCCGCGTCGAGTCAAACCGTCAGGTCCGCGGAAGTTCCTTTCTCGTAGGTAAGTGAGCATCGACCGTGGGGGGAGGTCGACGGATGTTGCATTGTGCAAGCAAAAGCGGGAGAGCGGTAGCTACCGTAGTGTCAAAAAGTGTGTAGCTCTGAGCACCCAGTGAGGCTATCGTGGCTATGTACGGATCCCCTCACCGGGTGCCGTTGGTAAAGGCGTGGGCTTTGTGGGCAACGGTGAAAGGAGTGGGCAGTGCAGTCTACGAGACCTGGAGGAGGACTGGGGAGTGGGAGTCAAAAGGTGGCCCGAGGTTGCGCAAGAGGCGGCCAAAGAAGGCCAATAATGGAGCCCGCGGGTGGAAAAGAAGCGAGCAGCGAGGAGATGCCCTCGGAGTGCACCCTGAGTATCTGTTCTTGTTTGTCTAGGTACTTACTTACCTAGGTACCTGTACTCGGTACTTGTCATCCAGCTGTCTACTATAAGGGCTCCTTACTAAAGGGGGTCTTCCTAGCGGCCTCAGGGGCCGATTCTACATGTAGAATACCTGCATAGGTGTGTGTGCGTGTACTCGGTACGAGCATCTACAAGTACATACGTAGTGCTCCTCTACCATAGTCCTCAACGTTCCCCTCCACCACCAAGTAGGGAATCCCCAAGATGCCGACAGGGTCCACTGACCATGGTATCGGCACCTCAATGAACTCGACGACTGACCAAAGGAACCTAGTTACTGGTTACTAAGAGATTCTTTTGCATTACCATCCCATGCGCTTCGCATGCCAGCAGCCCCGATCACCTGCGAATTCTGTGGTCCCACCAAACTCGAATCGAAAAAGCCACCACACCGCGCATCCACCCGATCAACCTTGTAGAGAAATCCCACTCCACCGGCTCCGGCTCCATGGGCAACTCGTACAAGGGCTGCAAGGGCTTTCTAGAGAAAGACTCCAACCAACCCCATCCAGTGGAAACCCGCGGCCACGCCGCCTGTCTTCTTACGCTTTTCTCGAATTTTGCCCTCCTTCCGCTCATCCTCTTCCATCGCCGCCCTCACACCCTCTTCTTCTCTCTACAACATACATACCTCACTCATCAGCAATTCGCATAACAGCATCACCTTTGCTGAAAATACTCCCCAACCTCGAACCATGGCCGATCCCGACCCATAGTAGCCTTCCCCCCTTTGCCTACCAATCTTTCCTTTCCCCTTGTCCACCCTTTCCGGCGTCAGGCGGTTCTTTCTCGAAGTCTTTCGGAACCTATCCCAGGAACCCTTCCGCGCCCATCCATAGTCTTGCCGACAACGTCCACCCTAGCACCAACTGGCGTTTGATATTTTATCAGATTGATTCCTATCTCATATACCGTTGGGGGTGCGCCCCTTCACCTTCTTTCCTCCTATACCTCTGCGTCCGACTCGGTCAACGCTTAGTCCTTCTGCCCCGCCGTCTCGAGCAGTCATCCGACAAGCCCGGGACCCGGCATATTCCTATTACCTTCTCCCTGGCAGACAAGATCACCTCTGCGACGATTTTTCGTGGAAAGCGATCGACATTTCAGATTGGACGTTCGAAATGCTCATCAACGGGGAAAAATTCGCCTGCGAGGCGTGCGTGAGGGGCCATCGTGTTAGTTCTTGCCATCATCAGGGTGAGTTGTCTTGGGCATATTTCGTACACTCCTAGAAAGGTTGCCGTGACTTGCAACTAACCCTGTGGTTATTCTAGACCGGCCCCTGGTACATGTTAATAAGAAAGGTCGCCCTGTCTCGCAATGCCAACACTGTCGAGGCTTGCGGAAGTCCCGCTCTCAGCATGTAAAATGCGAGTGCCATGACAAGTCTCATTCAAAGGAAAATTGTCCTCATGAAAAGCAGGAAGGGAAATCTGGTATGTGGACATCTTATTATAAAAGCGGTCATGGTTCTGATACCCCTCCCAGAACAGCATACTTGCTGTTGTCAACACGGCTCTCGTTGCAACTGCGCTCTCAAGAAAGAACCCCTCGATCCGGTGCCTGAAGACATCTCACAACTCCTCCAGCCAAAGGACCATGCCAAACATCGCCATAACATGAACTCCCACGACCCCAAGACCACGATATTTACCAACGGTCATCACAAGCCTGTCCACAAGTTCAACGATGCTCATAACCAGCTCGGAGCACCGTATAAAATTCCGTCGCGCTCCAACTCACTTCACGGGCATAGGGAGATTGCCCAACGTTCTACCGACAGCCTTCCGCTGACCAAGTTTGCCAAACCGTTCCACGAATCGCCCCTGCACAACTCGATATCTGAGGCCATGCAAATTGTGGAACGAAGAGTCAAGTCGGAGCATAATTCGCCCGTGCTCGGGCCGACAAGGATGGCAGGCCCATCGTCAATACAGGATTTCAAGATACCCAATTTTGACCCCCGCGCATATGCATACTCTCCATTTGGCACGGATACTCCACCAACCCAGCCGAACAGCCTACCAAACAGTCAAAACCCAAGCCTACAAGATCTGGCACTCCCAGAACGTTTTCCAGAGAATTGGTTCATGACTTATGAACAAGCCCATGACTACGAGCCTCCACCGTGGGCGAGGTTCACCGACGGGTCTTCAACTGACTGGAACAACATCAACCTAGACGGCAGTAATGGCCTCTACAGTCTGAAGAAGGAAAATTCGCCATATATGTTGTCTCAGCAAATTGCTTTCCAGGCCTCTGAGTTGACGAGCCAAATCAATAGAGTGGGCATCACGTCCTCGAGCGAAGAGCCTTCCGAGGTCGAGGATCAGTCTCCTCCATCCGTTGCCAATCCATGGGGTGCCGATCGGACCGTGGGAACTGATCGACAGACTGGTTTGGATGCTTTCAACGATTACAGTAGTGTGGGCGGAGACGATACCTCTGATCGATTTCGGCTGAGTTCAGCTTCGTCTTATTTTGGGACCCCTCAAGCAAACATGCTGGCAAATGAAAACCTTGGGAGTCTTGACATCGACGATTATTTGAAGCAGGCCGAGGCGGAGACGAAAAGAATGCAATTACAACATCAGTTGGCGCAGATGCAGATGAACCCACAAGACTCACAAACTCCGTCTCGATTATCGAGTGTCAGTCGGGGTATGACACCCAGTATCTCTACACCGGGAAGCACTGGGAATGGGGAGCATCCGTACACCATCAGTGAGGCACAGAGATATGCGCATCCTGATGGAGGGTCGAATCTGCCGGTGGAGCATCCTAGAGCTGCAATACCACCCTCGTACATGGCAGATGATCCGGCCTGGTCGGTCGCCCCTGACATGACCAATCCGGAATTGAGTCTGAACGACGAACGAGAAGATGAGGACTGGGTTCGGTAGCCCTCCTGAAAGAGAAGACGTCTTCTCCCCTATCCTGCACAAAGACAGAACACTATCCCAGTACCAGACACCTGAAGTTATGATTGACGAAAATGCATTTTACGTACCTCAAATGATACCACGGGCTTCTGGATAAACCGAAGAATCATATTTTCGAGTCGGCGAAAGCTCGGGCTGGGGCACACGGGGCGGAACTTGGTTGAGTTGGGGGTTCCCAGCAGATAATTGGGTGTTTCATTTCGGGCAAGTGGTGGTCTCTATACGAAGCGGACTAGGTACCGGGGCCTATGAAGGAATCCGAGTATGCGCCGCTGTTGTCGTTGTTAAGTCACACTGTGTTGCCTGTTTTACTTCTCCTTTTAGGATGAAGTCGAGTGTGGTTGATTCTTTACTGGAGCGATCACTGGTTCCCTGGTTTGACCCAGGTGCAACGGGACTTAGAGGATCGTTGAGCTTGGGCTGAGGAAATGCAATATAGAATAAGCATCCTGGGTTGCTTCAAGCCTCCTGGTTAGGAAGAGAAGATCCTTCAGTCTTGAACGTGAAGGGATTTAGACTCTGCCAAACCACTTGAGGATATTGTGCCCGTTTAAGCGTATCCATTGGAACTCCCACGGGTAACAAAGTTTTCATGCTCAACGCAACGCCATGGAGTCATAGAGGTTGGATGGCGTCAACAAGGTAAGTGAAATATCCAGTGGTGGAAGGAAGAATGATGTTCCGGACCCGAGGTTGCCGAAGCCAAGAGTTTTGGTAGCAGCTAGCGACAGACGGTGGTTTGTGATTGGTTAAAAGATCCACGCTAGCATCGGCCATCCTTGCATGATGAATTCACCAGATGATGATTTCCCTCCTTTTCGTCGTTCACCGAATTTAGACATTCAGCCTTATTGCTCTTGCCACTCTCAATACGTTGCACTCTGTGATTCTGCACGGAGATACCTCTGGGAACGCATCGAAACGTCTATACCCTATATCGTTGGTGCCTCATTCATCCGTCCATCAGTCTTTCCGCGAGCTAGTTCAGGCAGACTGATTCGGTGTTGCGAGTGATGATAGTCCAGCAAGGCTGCCGATGAGTCGCGTTGCCGACCAAGTCTCTCGGGCATTTTTGTCGTCTCCCCTTATAACCTGTCGTCGTCTAGCTATTGGATAACCCGAGGGGCTTGTTGTCATCTAGAAAGATCTCGAGTTACAATCCTAGGTGCCTCGCAGCTTGCCGACAAGGACGCGCGGTTTACATCCAACTTTCTGGAGGAGGAGATTTCCCCCCCCCCCCCCGCGGGTCGCCTGTCACGATGAAACTCTACGCCATCTCAGATCTTCATCTCAGCTACAAGCACAACCGCGAAGCCCTGTACGACCTGAGACCTCACCTGGACGACAGCCTGATCATTTGTGGCGACGTTGGAGAAAAGATCGAGCATCTCCACGAAGCATTCAAGATCACCACGAAACTCTTCAAGCAAGTCTTTTGGGTGCCCGGCAACCACGAGCTGTATACGTTACCGGGACACAGCAATCGCGGCGAGGGACATGAGGAGGATGCTTTGGATGAGGAACTTCGAGGAGATTTCAAGTATCAGGAATGTATCCGGGTTGCCAATGAGTACGGTGTCATCACGCCGGAGGACGAGTACGTGAAGTGGGAAGGAGAGGGAGGGCCCTGCATTATCTGCCCGTTGTTTACACTCTACGACTACAGTTTCAGGCCTGATGATGTGTCGAGAGAAGACGCTTTGGAATGGGCCATGGAGGAGAACATTGTTGCGACGGACGAGGCACTGCTCCACCCGGATCCGTATGAGTCGCGGGACGTGTGGTGCGAGGACCGCGTCGCCAGGGCCGAGGAACGACTGGAAGCCACGTCACAAAGAGGCATCCCTCTGGTGCTGGTCAACCACTGGCCACTGCGCCAAGACACGATCACGATTCCCTTGATTCCCCGCTTCAGCTTGTGGTGTGGGACCAAGAAGACCGAAGACTGGCACACGCGATTCAACGCCAAGGTGGTGGTGACGGGTCATTTGCACGTTCGCCGGACGGACTGGAGAGACGGGGTCAGATTCGAGGAGGTTAGCCTAGGGTACCCGAAGCAGTGGCAGGTAGCACGGGAGAAGGGGCTGGATGTCAACGACCTGCTAAGGGAGATTTTGCCGGCGCCGGACATGCAGGATCCCGGCGATGGCAAGACGATTTGGAGAAGGTCTGGGAAACCGTCGACTGATCTTGTCAAGAGTATCAAGGGGCTAGAATAGAGGGCAGCGTGGGGAGATATGAGACGGGGTGGGTTGCTTCCAGTTGTGTGGGCCACCTTTCTCGTCTTGACGGCTCTTTATTAGGTTGCTTTCTTGCAACAGACATGTGAGCTAGCTGGCTTTGGACCTTTCCTGGGCCGAGGGAGGGCAGTGCAGTGCAGTGCAGAGGTTTTCTGGGCGTTTTCAAACATACATTTTGGCTTTGAACAGTGTGATAGAGCAGAGAGACGCCTAGACTACAAGTAGACGTTGCCGCCCAAAGGGGGATAGGGGGATCGGGAACACAACTACGAGGAGAGGCGAACAGAGCAGAGGATTGTTTGTGGCTTTTTATCCGTTTGCGTATCCGTCTGTCTCCCTACATGGGTACCTGGGCCAGGCTGCTTGCTTACTTGCTCATCCGCCTGCTGAGCGGCTATACTCGTATACATATATATGTTATCCTTTTTGCGGCCGGCTTCTCGTTCCCGGGGGTGTTGGGCACACCAATCTCATCTCCTTTCCTCGCCCTTTTCCTTGTTTCTTCCGTGAATCTCCTCTCGGCTCCGCTCTCCTCCAGCATGCCCTACGGGAGCGGTAGTTG
>WJFF01000010.1:18219-40485 GCA_011800825.1 Fonsecaea pugnacius | reverse complement strand
AGGTGACTGGGATGAGTTGGCGACTGTCACCCCTATAATTCTTGAGAAGGAAATCGCCATCGAGGTTATCGGTGATGTTGTTTCTAACTCCAAGACGGCCTACCTACCTTTTTTTGAGAAGACGATTGAAAAACTTCTGCCTCTGGTGGAGCACGAGTGCGAGGAATTACGCAAGGCCACATTCAGTACGTTGCATCGCGCGTACGCTGCTCTTTACGATATTTCAGAAGAATCAGGCGAGCTGCAAAAATGGAAACCTGGCCTGCCACTCCAGGTTGAACCGACGCCAGTGCTGAAGAAGTTCGGCGAGGTCTTGATGACTGCGACATTGAACGTCTGGCCCGAAGAAGAAGAAGCGTAAGTGAGATTTTTAGCCCTGTTTCCCCTGCGGTGCTTATACACAAGATGAGATATCCTCGTTAATCCCAGCTCACTCCGACACGCAAATCGTGAATGAAGCGAACGCGATCTTCAACCCTCTGAATGATGTTATCTGCCGTGCACGTGCATCTACAAGCGAAGGAATCCAAGCTGACTTTTGGATATACTTAGTCCTACCGTCACCGAGATCTCGAGAGCTCTATCCGAGAACCTCAAAATGACGGGTCCTTCCCTCCTCAGCTACCCTGATGTCCTCTCCAAGATCGTCCAGACAGTGACGGATTTGATCACGAAACAACACGCGTGCCAGATCGACATGGCAGAAGCCGCTCTGGATGATGAAGACCTGGAATCTACAGAATTAGAATGGCTTGTTGTAGACAGCGCCATGGATGTGATCTCAGGGCTTGCTGCCGCGCTTGGCCCAAGCTTTGGGGAGCTGTGGAAGATTTTTGAGAAACAGGTTCTCCGATATGCAAGCGGTGGAGAAGCCCTGGGCCGTGCGTCTGCGTGTGGGGTGCTCGCTGAGATCATCACGGGCATGGAAGGAGCTGTCACGCCATATACCTCACAGATGCTGAATGTCCTCCTCAAGCGTCTCGGAGATGAAGATGCTCAGACAAAATCCAACGCAGCCTATGCCGTGGGCCGACTGGTTGAGAAATCCGAAGACGCCGCCACTATCGTCAAAGCATACCCTCAAATCCTCTCAAAACTCGAATCTATCCTGCACATCACGGAGGGCCGCTGCCAGGACAACGCGGCAGGATGTGTCTCTAGGTTGATACTAAAGCACAAGGACAAGGTGCCCATCCAGCAGGTTCTCCCAGCATTGGTTGACAGCGGCATCTTGCCTCTGAAGGAGGACTATCAAGAGAACGAACCGCTGTGGACAATGATCGTACAACTCTACCGCGAGCAGGACCCGACGATTCAGCAACTCACCCCGAAGTTGGCTCCGATCATGATGAGTGTGCTCGGGGAACCGGAGGAACAGTTGACGGATGAAGTGAGAGAACAGGTCCAGGCACTCGTGGAGCATTTGAAGAGCCTGCACTAGAGCACAGCTGTGCGAGCTGTCAAACTTTATGCCTGCCCGTTCAACGAGCGGCGCAAAGTTCCATAACTAGGTGGGCGGGCGACACCAACGTCCTTGGACTCGGCCAACTCTCACTCACACACGACAGAACGACAGATGAAGTCTCGGAAGTTAATGCGTGTAACGAAATGAACGTCTTAGAGCAAAGTTAGACCAGAGATACCATGTATCATGCCGGATACAGTGCAAATGCTAGATGCTGTTTACGAAAGAACATTACCTCGTAGAGATCCATCCATCCACACTACTTACTACTCAGGAAGAACGAGGTGGAAAAGAGCCAGCACCAAAGATTCAGGCTGAGAAGCACGCACGACGTTATTTTCAGGATTTGTTATTTCTTCTCTAGGCAAAAAAGGGATCCATCGATCTACAAGGCTGTGGCTGTGTATGTATCGAGTACGTATGTCTCTAGACGCAGTGGCTGCCGCTTATTAGCAGCAGTCTTGGCACTTAAGTGGGATACAATATCACCAGGGCACCATCACCTCGGTTTGTATGTATGTACATGCGCAGCCGAGACGAGTACGAGGCGCATAAAACCTCATCCCCTGAGCCCCGTACGTTTGCTTGACCCTGTCTCCGTTGTTCGAGGCCGATGCATGAGCTCGTAGCGTGGTTGATATGGTTTATAAGAATCCCTCAGCTGAGAAGCCCCTTTGGCGATATACAAATACCACCAATTCCAACCTTGTCGGTTCCAAGAAGGTCTTTTTACGACCTAGAGACTGTGGCCGATAAATTCAATGATTTTTTAGTGCCTCTCATCACTTTCAGAGAGAGAGACAAAAGCAATAATGAACAACCCCCCTTCAAACCCCCTCCTCTTCCTCTCCTCTCCCCTTCCATTCTCTTTCATTCAGGCATGTTCAGCGTGAACGCGATGTGGCTTCTCATCTTTGAGCATGTCGGTGTCTCGACCCATCGTGGTTACTGTACCATCGTCGCCGATAATCTCTTGGATTTCGTGGGTGTTGTGGTCCTCGACCACGAGCCGGTGGGTGTTCTGATCAATGTGGATGTCTTCGGCAAAGACCTGGACCTCGTCCTTTTCGCCAAACACCTTGGCCATCTCCTCCAGGGGCACGCCCTTGGTCTCCGGGATCAGGAAGTATATGACAAAGACGCCCAGGCCCGAGATGATGATGAAGACGAGGTAGTATTTCCAGCCGACGTTTGCGAATGCCTTTATAAGAGTTGGAGTTTTAGCCGTTGACGTTACGGTTGGGAAGAAAAAAGGGGAAATCTAGCTAAAAGCAAGAAGGGATAGACTTACAGTTGGAGCGACCTCGAGGTAGACCAGCTCTGTGAGTGCTATGACAAAAATGATGGAAGCGACCCCTTTGGCTCGAGCATTGTTGGGGAATGCCTCGGCGAAGAAGGTGATGCCGGCGACGTCGACACCAACGGAGAAAAACGCCAGGAAAATGTAGGTTGCAGCGACGCCCATTTTGAGTCCGGCTTTGTTGGAACCAGCTGAAGGGCCTTCGACATAGGTGGCTACCATGGCGGCCTCGATGATGAGACTGGCGCAGGCTCCGCCGGTGCCTATCATCAGAAGTGGTTTCCGGCCGACTGAGTCAATGAGGAGTGCACCCACGATGTTGAATACAATGGCGACGCTGAGCCAGCCGCACTGGAAGATGAACTGATGGTACGTGTCGTAGCCGAGGGTCTTGTAGATGAGGGGACCGTAGTTGTTGAGCACCAAAACGCCAGTGCTTTGGCCAATGAAGGCATACGCCATGGTCGCAGACATGCGCTTGCGGTATTTTCGATGGGTGAGGAGGGTAATCTACGAAGTAATATCAATATCGGCGCTGAGAAACGAGAACATTGTTGCATTTTCGGGAGGAAAAGGAAACGAACCAAGGAAACCTCGTTCTTCCTCTCGTGCTCTGCTTGCTGGGCCATTTGGTAGAATTCTTCTCGGGCGAATACTTGGTCGGGATCGTGCTTCATCTTGTGCAGGTCATACACGATCTTCTTGGCCTCTTCGACTCGGCCCTTCAGCAGGAGGAATCGGGGCGATTCGGGCACAATCAAGCACACGACGATCATGAGGAGGGCAAAGAATATGCCGATTCCGATCGGAGCCCTCCACTGCATCGACGGATTGTCATCGGCCGTGTAGAATCCTAGACCGATGCACGCGGCAATGGTATATCCCACACCGACGTGGATGCCATTCATGCCCGACATCAGGCCTCGAAGATCAGGCGGAGCCAGCTCGGAGACGAATAGAGGTGCTGAGAGAGAGCATTAGCAGGGGCGTGATCCAAGATGTTTGTTTTTTGTGGGGGGAGGAGACAATCTTACTGGTGACCTGGAATCCTCAAGCCCCAAAGCCCGTAATGAATCGAGCGACGATGAACATGGCGATGTTACGACTGCCGGTCTCTAAGGCGGTGCCCAGAGTCAGGACCGTAGCAGACACAATAAACGAGGGCTTCCTGCCAAAGCGGTCTGTAATGAAGCCAGCGAGAACAACACCGAAACATGCGCCTGCCTATTGAAGAGGGATCAGTTGGGACAAGAAGGAGAGAGGGTGGCAAGGTCCACACGAGGAGGAACCTACAAAGTACACGCCCGATACAGCTCCCATCAGGGCATTTCCGTCCGAACTCAGAGCACCTGTTTCGGCATCCACAATGCCCATGTACGTCAGGAATGAGCCCGTTCCCAGAGTAATGCTGATGCCAGAGGATGGATATCCGCAGGCGAGTTGGCCCAGGGAGACGAGCCAGCACACAAAGAAGTTCCAGCCATTCCAATGGCCGTGGCGGAGCTTGGAGAACATGATGATCAGGGGAACAGGCAATGGGTGCTCGCTCCTAACGTGTTGTCGCGTGGAGAAGGGGTTTACGTCTAGCATATTGTGCTAGGGTGAGCATCGCAGCTTCATATACTTTCAAGTGCTCGCACAGTCACTCATGGCCTGGTCCAGCTTGGGTGTGCCGAGCCTTGCTTTCCTCGCCTCGAGTCGCTTCCCAGGTGGGTGGGTCGGATAGGAGCAGACTGTGAGAGTGTTGATGGTCTCTCACCCCATGGGGGGCTATGACCCATGACCGGGGTGTCGGGTAAGAGCCAACGAGGTCGAAGTCGAGGTCGGGGTCGAGAACTTGTTGCCCCGGACGTCTCCACTTTGGGTCTTGGGCTGTGCCCGAGCCATTTTCGGCTAGCGCTATTCGGACCGCCGGACCGGGGTCAATCAGGCCAATCAAAAAAAAGAGACGGCCTTTCCCCACAACATTATAGCACGAGGTATACTCGTTTTCGGTAGTCAAAAGGCCCTTGCACCAGCAAGTAGAACCCTGGGGTGTCGGTCCGAAATACACGTCGTACGATGAGCAACACATGATCATAGCTTGGCTGCGATATTGTGCATTCCGTACTTCGTACATAATTTCTTCCCCATGCTTCAAGAATAACTTACTATGGAAGGGCGCGGTAATCTTACTTGCATGAAGGCCGTTGGTTATCGCTATCTGACTGTGGCTGTAGAGGCACTGAAGGGAGAGATCATTATCTCATATGGTAATTCTCTAGCTACAACACAGATTGCGCCGACCTGAATCTTCGCAAGGTGGTAATATAGCATCATGACCAAGCGATGAAGTAAGATAGCTGTAGGGAGGCCCAATCCCTGTTATCTCTCCTATGGGTCCAACATTCATGTTTCTTCTAGAAGCGCTAATGATCTATCTATTCAAGAGGGACGACACTCTCGTGAACGATGTCGAATCCTTTCCAGCCGTCCAACGTCTTGAGGATTTCCTTCTCGTAATTTTCAATTCCATGGCAGAATGTCACCAGCTCGGCCTTCTTGCCCGGTATGTTTGCGCCTGTCCACCACGAGTTTGTCAATGGAATCAAACTGCCTTCAGTGGTGGCAAGGACCGTCTTTTTCCATTCATCTTGAGCTTCGGGCGTGGGTTCGATGGACTTGGCATGCTCCTTCTCAAGCTTCTCGATTGCGGCAAAGACGTAATCCAGCTGACACTCCAGGATGGTTGGACCATTGGATAGCGAAGTCGGAGCTACAGTGTTGTGAAAACAAGTCGTGTCAGTCCTGATATTCTTTCGTCCGTCCATGTGCAAAGCATCAGATTCACGTACCTTGAGGGCTGTATACCATAAAGGCATTGGGAAAGCCATTGATGAGGATGCCGAGGTATGACTTGATTCCGTCCTTCCATAGGTCCTTCAAGTCTATTCCATCTTTGTTCAGTAGACCCATGTTCACAATCCTAGCGAGACTCGAAGTTAGCATGACTTGGCTAGAATGGGAAGCGAGTGGTCGACGTACGATCCAGTGTAGCTCTCGAACCCTGTGGCCAACGCTATCACATCAAATTCCCGTTCCTTCCCGTCGGCCGTCAAGATGCCCTTCTCGGTGAAATGTTGGAGAGGGGCTGCATTGAGGTCCACCACTTCGACATGAGGCATGTCAATGCACTCGTAGTAATCTTCCTCCAAAGGTTGGCGCTTCGTACCGTACCAATAAGGTGGCTCGGCCGGTGCCATAAGATCCATCTTGACAGGGTCGGTCATCCTTGCACGGACCTTCTTGCGCCAGAAATCATAGACGATGCGATTTGCCTTCTTGTCTGTGAGAATGTCTGTGTAGCCGCACGAATTTAGGCCCGCGCCACCACGGTTCCATCCTATCTCGAAGGCTTCTTCCCTCTCCTCTGGTGTCGCGTCTAGAACAGATCCGCCAGGGACGGTTCCTTGCACAGGTATGCCGACGAAGGAGTGTCTGCCTGCATTGAACAGGGCATGAAGGAGCCCCTTCTGCTCCTTTTGTTCTTGGATAGTGAGTGGTCGATTGCCAGCGGGGACGCAGTAGCTGGGACGACGCATGAAGTTAGTCAAGGTATCGGCTTCCTTGGCCAGCTCTTGAACGATCTGTACGCTGGTAGCTCCAGTGCCGATAATGCCGACGCGTTTGCCCTTCACGCTGAGGTCCTCGGGCCAGGCGCCGGAATGGTAAAGTTCACCCTTGTAGTCGCTCATGCCTGGGAATTCTGGCAGGTATTTCTTGTGCAGCAAGCCAGTTGCGATAACAATGTATTTGCCCCTGGCGACATGGCCTGCGCTTGTTTTGACCGTCCATAGTGCTTTCTTAGTGTCGAACTCAGCGCCAATGACCTGCGCGTTGAAGTATGTGTCCTTTCGTAGGTCGAGGACTTTATCAATGTGTGCCATATACTTGCGTAACTCGGTGTGATCAGGGAATCTTTGGCTGTAATACCAATCCTTTCGGACCTCGGGTATAGAGAGCTGATAGAAGGGCGCCTCAGAGTCCACTCGAGCACCAGGGTATCGATTCCAATACCAAACGCCGCCGAAATCGGTGCCTTCCTCGAAGATTTTAGCAGTCAACCCCAGCTTACGTGCTTTGTGCAAGGCTGTCATGCCACTGAAGCCACCTCCGACAATGATGACGTCGCAGTCGATGGTCCCGGGATGTGCGCCATTCGGAGCATCGCCGTTAACGGCAGTGCCGTTCGATTGCGAATCATGAGAAACAACCATTTTTGTGTCGGACTCGAGTGTTCACCGTCGTAAAGTGAAGGAAAAGGGTAGCACTGCGCGCCAATATACGACTTGCACCCCATCATTTCATCCATATATCATTTATAAAACCCATCCCCACACATATGCCTCGGCCTACTTTCAGACTACCGCCCGGATGGTCGGACCGGTCTTTATAAGCCAAGAACCAGGGAGGGGGTGGTCTGCGACAGGAAGGTCCCACAGGTTTGCTGGGGAGAAAGATAACCGAAGTCTGGAGTACCCCAAGCGAATGGAGCCACAGGCCATCACTAGCCTATAGGCTCTTAGTTGAAGCTGCATTAGATATTTATGTACCAGCATTCACTAATGTGAACGGCGGCGCCCTGCATAAGTCTGAGCAACGTTCCGGGAAAGTTCTTCAACTCGCTCTTACCGAGTCAGGTTTTTGAAATAGTCCGAATCTTCAGACTCAGTAGCGCCTTATGACCCCGGACAGGCTACCCCACCTCATCCGTCTGTCTTGGCTGGATCACATGGAATGGATCAGGGAAGAAAAGCGCATGATCCGTAAGCAGCGATAGATCTACTCGCACAAGGCTGACCATAGCGCACGGTAAATTACTGAAAGTCGCAGAGAAGACGACGGTCTCTCCCGAAGAGTTTTGTTGACGATCCGAGACAATCGGCCAGGTAATGTTTGGGTGGCGTCCTGGAGGCGCACCAAAGTGCGATCTGCTACGGGGCCTAATCCACAGAAGATACACAGACGGATGCATGCAAGCGATTCGAAAGACTTGTCCAACAATTTCTTTTTCAGCGAAACAAAGATACTACGGTGAAGTATTCTCACCAAGGCTCACCCTCTGACCGAAGCCGAGTAAGAACTCCACATTGCGTAGGTGTTGCTTTTCGTACGCGCTGTGCGAACAGACAGACTTCAAATTACGCTACCAGGAACCCGGAGCCTGGACTACTTCCTGAGCGTTCATCAACGCAGCATGGGTATAGGAGAACCCAGGAGTAGGTCATACTTCCGTCGATACCTCTTCACAGCTCAACTATCATTGGGGATTCTCTCGGACCGTAGCCCCGAGAGCGCAGAGGAGTAAATATCTGTCAGGGGATGAAGATGATAGGACCGAGTTACTGTGGAGGCTGATTGGAGGAATTCGATCCGCATTGGTGCTGGGGGGTGTTATATTGTTCACACTCTCTTCCACACACACTTCCATAGATGTCTGCTACTGGATATCAATTGGAGTCCTCTATTGACAGACAATACCCATATTAGAGCCACCTGGTGCCGAAATGCCTTTGAACCTTGCGCCGGAATGGCTTGCCCTGGAAAAGACCCTGGGATTTCGGCCGTTGGTTACGGGCGACACCATCGAGCAGATAAGGGAGAATATCTCGAACATGACAAAGAACGCGCCTTTGCCAAAGAATGATACAAGTCTCAACATCGGTAGGCCACTGCACAGAACTGCTGAGCCGGCCCCAATTGATGGAACAGGAGAGCTGACCCGATGAGACATTGGCTTCAAGCCCATGAGAATGTAGGCCCTTTCCGCGTACGGATCTATCAAGACAAAAGGAGTAATGGACACTCAGATGTTGTAGGATTATGGTGAGCATGATTACTTCGGTGACAAGCCATCTTCAGGAAAAGGTTAACAGTGACTAAGGTTTCGTGAGTCTTTGGATCTTTTGAAAAAGGAGTCTATAAACTGAGCATCTTCCGAGATGGCGGTGGTTTCTGTGTTGGAGATCTGGAGGCCGACCACGGTTTGTCCCTTCCGTTCAAGTTCGAAGTTCCTGCGACATCTACTGCATACCTAACCCCCAACGACAGAACTTGTCCAGAAACTGTGTCTGCATGCTCAGATTCCCTTCGTGTCGGTCGAGTATCGGCTTGCGCCTGAACATCCGTGGCCTGCATCGCTGGAGGATTGTGTCGCTGCCGGAAAATGGGTGCGTCTTTTACAGGCCTCTATACTACCCGTTCTGCTCTCATCACGAAGCCAGGCTATCTCTCACTTCTCAAACCCGTCAGCTAGCCATAACAAAGTCCCAGAACTGCTTCTCTGTGGCGTCTCTGCAGGAGCCCAACTAGCATTGTCCTCGGCCATCGCTTTACGTTCACAAAACGTCTCCATCCGCGGCATCATCGCTCTAGCTCCTGTGGTGATTGCCGAGAAGGCGGTGCCTCCAGATATGCTACATTTGTATAAGTCGATGGAGGAAAACAAAAATGGCGCGATTATCGACAAGGCTGTTTTGGACGTTTTCATGGGTACGTTCCAAGTGTGGTCTTGAGCCCGCAAGGGTACAGGTCACTTATGACTCCCCCAGATGCCAACGGCCATGCCCCATATGACAGCACTTTCTCCGTGCTGCTATCACCATCTTTGGCCACATTGCCGCGAACCTATCTTGTCACTTGCGGCGCTGATGTACTTCGCGATGATGGGATACTGATGGATCGCGAGCTGCAAAGCAAAGGGTTGGTCCAAGCTCATACATCGCCCCTATCTGTTGTTCACTGACTCGGTCTGTCCCAGCGTCCTGACTCGGCGTGATCACTATGAAGGCTATCCGCATGTGTTTTGGTCGACACCAGGGTTGCAAGTCAATGCCAAGTTCCTGGACAATTTACTACAAGGTCTGGACTTTGCTCTGGGCCGGACCACCTAAAATGGAAGTCATTGATATATATTTTCACGAACGTCTTCACAAGAACGTACGAGTTGTCACCGGCGAAGCCCAAATGGCCTTATCACACGAGACATAGAGAGCGCCAATCTGGAATATGATTGGTTAGACGTTACTGGTGCCCCTATCTTCCTCAAATTATTGTATGAGATTGATATTAGCAGACCTTTGTCTTTGAGACAGATTCAATGATACCGGCTATGGCTTAATAGACCCCTTAGATCAAAATCTATAGTCCTGCCGACGTATCTTGGTGCTCAGTCAATAGACCAATGTGATATATCAAGTATGTGATGAGGCAAGTTGACTGCAGAACGACTGACAAGGGAGGGTATTCTTTGCCTGCAGTTGAATACCTCCCGAGGTCTCGCCAGCCTTGAATTCGCAGTTGCTCTCGTTCTCCTGGGACAATCCCGCCCCCTCAAACGGAGGTGCCAAGTCACTGTCCAATGGGTACCATTACCTAGGCATTACTTGACGGCTACCCCGCTTTGGCTTGTCCACGGTTGTCCAAAAGAGCCACCCTCGCAATATCTGGCCAAAGTAGTTTGCCTGACTCTCCTGTCCTGTACCACAACCCGTCATGCTCCAACTCCCTCGTGGCTCAGAGCCAGATATGTCTACATCAAGTACCTACTATCGGCCTGTGCAGCGTATCGCACAAGCCTGTTTTCTATGCAGGTGGGTGGGTCGATTTCTTTGGGCTGCTACTGTCACTATGTCAAGCCGTCTTCCTAGATAGTCCCATGAATACCTACATCTTCTTGTTTGCCCTTGTGCTACTTCGCGACCAAGGATATGATACTAACACCCTGCTTTCCATTACAGACGGAGAAAGACCCGGTGCACCGGTGAGCGGCCCAGGTGCGAGAGCTGCAGACGATTAGCACAGTGTAAGTACTGCCCGGCTCTTCTTCTTCTTTCCTGTCTAGGGATAACAGTCTTCTTCTTATAACGCAGACTGCCATTATCCTGATGCTGACGCCAACGCCAACGCCAACGGCGTCAATAGAGGAGCAATGCAAGGCAAGGATATTGAAGGGACGGTGCCGACATCACAATTAGTAAAAGCACCTCGTTCCAATGCACGGAAGTTGTTCTCCAGCCTCTGTTACTGAAAATACTACAGGCAGAAATCACCACGCGGCTCGACACGATCGAACGACTCCTAAAGAGCCTTAGCGAGAAGATGGAATCGTACGTTTTCAATCTGCAGCGAACCTTCTCAAGAGATACTAAGACGAAAGCTAGAGAATCTGACCGACTTCTCGATTCTCACAGCGGAAAGGCCATGTCGGAATCATCTCGAACTGGAAATAGTCAGGTTGAGTCCTCTAGCAGGATTTCTGCAACAGGGACATATACAGGCTTTCCAGCCAACGGCACTTGTTCCACAAGTTCGGCTTTGACTGGTGCCATGGAAAGCACAGCTGGACAGACAGACAACCTCAGGCTGGCGCCACTGCCTGTCCTTCTGGAGACAGTCGACATCTACTTTAGCTTCTGCCACAATCAGCCCTACTCCTTTTTCCACGAGGGCAATTTCCGAGATCGTTTGTCGAGAGGTGAGATTCCCGACCATCTGCTCTTTGCAGTGTTTTCAAACGCTATCCGGTTTTCTGGGAATTCTTTCTTCGAGCATACCAAGGAACAAGCAGCCACGACCCATGCCAATCGCTCATGGAATTTAATCGTTGAGACTTGCTTTGCTGCAAATCAAAAGGCAGACATTCGAACAGTGCAGACAATCACGCTGCTCGCAATTTTTGATTTTACTGGTGAGTGTCGGTCTCCTGTTCTCGAGGCTATACCGTGGAAGATGCGTATCACTAACAATGTCTTTGGTTTCGCTGTTATTCTACCTAGCTGGACCAAGTCGACATGGCGCTGCATGGGTCAAAATTGGTATGGCAGTGCGCATCGCTCAAGACTTGCGCTTCATGATCGAGCCAGGTAACCACATACCTTTGGAAGAAGCCGAAGAACGTCGAAGAACCTTCTGGTCGCTATATCTCTTGGATCGCCTGGTGTCCTGTGGCCGAGGACGTCCCCCCGCCATATTGAATGCTTCTTGTCAGTTACAGCTCCCCGTTGACGAGGCAACATGGAGGGACAGACAATGGAAAGAGACCTCGAAGCTTGAGCAATTATCCAACGGCGCGCATTCGAACTCTGCGCAGCACAGCCCGTTCGCTCATGTTATCCTGATAGCATATATTCTGGGGCGCGCCGCCCAGTACATGCTGCAGGAGTTTGGCGTCAACCGACACCCACCCTGGGACTCCAGTTCTGAGTTTGCCGCCATCGGCTCTGATCTTTCATATCTGGAGACGCAAATGGAAATGCACAAGCCGCTTGAGGCTATGCTCGGACCATATCGCAATTCTGCTGGTGTCGTGGATCAGGCGAATGCTGGTCCCATAATCTTTGCCCGAGCATTGTTCCACCTGTGTAACTGTCTGCTGAACCATCCATTCCTGCTGCGACGCAAGATTGCATCGTGCAACAGGGTCGCCTCCGGCCGATTCCTGTCCCGGGCGTTTGAGTCCGGCTTGGACTCGGCCAAGGGTTTGATCGGATTGTTGCAGGACGCACGCAAGGCCGGCTGCATCTCGCACACATCATTCTACGGCTACTGTGCCATCATTTCTGGTACGATATTCATCATGAATGCTCATGCGGGTACAGGCGATGTCCAAGTGCGTTGCTTCGAACTGCTTCAGGAAACGACGTCATTCATTGAAGATATCAGTAGATACTGGCAGAACGTCGCCACGATGGTAAGTCCCAAAGCATTTGTTAGATGTCCATGTTTGGCCACTTTTCCATGGTAAAGCTCAGTGCAGACCTTGGCTGATTTCTATTCACGCCAAGGCCCTCGCACTTGACGTGTTTGCGGCACAGACGTACCTATTAAGCGAACTTGCGAGCGACAAGCCTGAGATTCAGATTCTCTCGCCCGCTGACACGGAGATGTTGTGGTCCTTGGTCGACTATAGTACGCTATCCAACGGCAATATCGCGCAACAGACGGCCAACGAGAGCCCGGACGATAGTTTCTGGTTTAACAACAACTCCTCATGGTACGACCTATTCAGCAGTCCCAGTGTTGCCCAGCTCGGGTTTGTATCTCAGAGCGACTCGGTCGCTTTTACAACAGTCCCGGGCACCGAGACTAGCACGACGGAAGATAACAGATACAATACTGCTCAAACGACAGATCAATGCTGAATCACACCGATGCCCCGGGGTAAACTGTATCAATTCCAGCGTTATCAAACCATTTTCCCGGGAATGGGTGCGTACTTGGTTGTATCACTCTACCCACGGACCGAGTAGCACCCTTTGATATGAGCAACAGTGAGGAATCTGAAGCAACCGGAGAACGGTGTAACAATTTTTTGACCCCAGCAGCACATGCTACCAGGTATCAGAGTCAGAAATTAAAACTTAGTTCTAGTATATTCAGTCTTGGCTTTTACATGGAATATGTGGTTCCAAGGTCAGCTGAGAAAGTCCGCCTAAGCCTCCTGGCAACCACAGACATGAATCCAGTCACGAGGTTTTGCGGCAAAAGATCCCCGGACATGGTCCCACTACATGGCCAACAGGTCATCGGAGACCAGATGGCACTACCAGGTCGTGCCGATGCCTTCCTATACAAGTTAGAAGCCTTCGGTCCGCCTTGTCCACCAATCGTCGCTCGTTTCGCTCGTCGCGTCGCCCCATCCACATCTAAGCGAACAGAATCAGCGAGCCGTGTTCGTCCCTTACAATCTCTGGGCCCGGTGCTTCATGGGTTCGAGACCGTTCACGATATTTGTCCGTTTATACGTCTCTCCGTGAATTTCGGACTAAGTGGCGAGCCACGAGTTCACGGCTTGTCAAAAACAAAAGTCAATTAGCTTGAAGCCGTCCGGGAATGCGGTCCCAATATACCTCCCGGCCAATCCATGGGAAACTTTTCTATGTTCATCTCGAATCCTCGGTATTCACCAGCCCATCCTGTACCTCCGGTGAGATATTGCGCCTCCGTCTGTCATTCCTTTTTGTTTTTGTTTTGTTCTTCTCGGCTCAAGATACTGACGAGAAGTCAGAATCCTCGAACGTTCTCTAGACTGCAGACAATGCCGTCTTTACCAGCGACCCTGACCTCTACCACCGAGTATTTCAATTTCGCGACAGACGTTGTGGACAAATGGGCACACATCGACCCCAACCTGCGTGCGATGCTGTGGACGGCCGGACCTCACAGCAATTCACCGCCTCGCACATTCACCTACCGCTACTTTCGAGACCAGAGCCATCGAGCTGCACACCTGTTGAGAGACCTCGGCGTCCAACGTGGGGATCGGTTGATGATCGTCTCGAACAGAATACCCGCATGGTAAGAAGTCCATGCATCTAGTATTTTGTGCATGGGAAGACTTAGGCGCTGACGGTGCACATTTGCAGGTGGGAGGAAAGTCATTTTGACTCTTATACTACGTCCAACCGTACGATGTGTGCCGGGTAGGCTAACATTTGGACTGTAGATTGCCACAGCGGCGATACGGTCCGGGGTTGTCCTTTGTCCCTGCACCGTGCTGGCGACTCCCAAAGATATCGAGGTGAGCGAGCGACAAAGGCGGTCTTGCCATCAAGGGATGAGAGTAATGAGAAGATCCCGCTAATCTGCGCCACACCTTCAGTACCGTGTTCAAGCCTCACAGTGTACCATCTTCGTTGGCAATCGGTCGACCATTAGTGCTTTCCTCGGAGTCAAGTCAAAATGCCCCAGTGTGCGAGTCATCCTGCAGGTCGATGGCGAGCCGCACGAGGACGCGGTCCGGTACCGGCACGCCTTAGAACAGACGTCTTTGGAGGATTTCATCGGGCCCAAGACGACCTGGTCGGACCCGTGCATCATCTATTTCACGTCTGGGACCACAGGTCTGCCTAAAATGGTGCTTCATAACCAGGTCTCCTACCCCCTAGGTATCATTTCCCCCCATACCGCGCCAGAATGCATTTCTACCAGCATAGAACGTCGAGGAGAAACGCGATTTCGAACTGACTATTTCGGTAGCTCATGCTTCGACCGGCAAATACTGGCTGGATCTGGATAAAAGCAAAGTCTTCTGGACGCTGGCCGAGCAAGGATGGGCCAAAGCGGGATGGTGAGTGTGAACAAGGCCAGTTCGTTACAATAGATTCGTGAGGAGGTTTTGAATTTTCTGACGAGTTAATGTGTCTTCCCCGGGGTTAGGTCGTGGTTCGCGACCTGGAACATGGGCGCCACATTGTTCATCCAGGACGATCGGGGCGCGTTTTCTCCCCAGTCGCTGATCGACACGCTCGCCGAGTACGACATCACCACTCTCTGTGCGCCGCCGACCGCGTATCGGCAGCTCGTCACTCCGGATATGCAGGCGTACTTTGCGCAGAGGAAACCCAGGGCTTTACAGCATTGCGTTAGCGCGGGGGAGCCACTGAACCCCGAGGCTGTGAATGTGTGGAAAGTCATGAGCGGGATTGAAATCAAGGACGGTATGTTTCCCAACTCCCTCCAATCGTCGCTCTCTGTCCCTCTAATGCCCAGCATTGAGTAAACGCGATGACGTCTAACTTCTGCCGCGAACAGCGTACGGTCAGACCGAGACGACCATGGCCGCGGGGAATTTCGTAGGTGTCAGGGTGAAGCTGGGGAGTATGGGCAAAGCCACGCCCGGCGTGCCGCTTGACGTGATCGACGAGCAGGGCAATATTGCCCCCGACAACAGGGAAGGCGACCTCGCAGTCAAAGTGGTGGACGAACACGGCAGGAGGACCATGGGTGTCTACGACGGATACATTTCGAAAGATGGTCAGGTGAGTCGGGCTACCAGAGTGTCGTTGCCGCCATCACGAAGTCGACCGGGCAAGTACACGGCAGAATGGCATATTACCGGGGATCGAGCATACCGCGACGCAGACGGGTATCTTTGGTTCGTAGGCCGATCCGACGACGTGATCAACTCGAGCGGCTACAGAATTGGTGAGCGATTATCCATTCCCTGCAGGACTAGGGCCTTGCTTTCCCGGTCTCCGCCCTCCCCCCCAAGAAAGCCGGTTTGGCTTTATTTAGTGTTTGACTAACCCGATAACGTTCCAAAACAGGCCCCTTTGAAGTCGAATCCGTCCTAAAACAGCACCCGGCCGTGCTCGAGTCCGCCGTCGTGGCGTCCCCGGACGCAAACCGCGGCGAAGTGGTCAAGGCCTTTATTGTGCCGACCCAGGGCTACCGAGACCACGCGTTCAACCCCGAAGACGCGGCCCGGCTGATCCGCGAGATTCAGGATTTCTGCAAGAAGGAGGCCGCGCCGTATAAGTACCCGCGCAAGATTCAGTTCGTCGAGCCGGCGTTTTTGCCCAAGACCACGAGCGGGAAGATCCAGAGGGGGGTTTTGAGGAGGATGGAAAGCGCGGCGGGGGCCGCGGCGGCGAAGACGACGACGCGGGGACCGCATGGCGATGCGAAATTGTGAGTTTATCTATCAAGTTCATGAATGACAGAGGATAAGGGGGGAGGAGTTCTTGAGGGCAACTCGGGAATGAAAACTGTCAAGAGTCAGCTTTATCAGAGATTTGAGTTGGAGAAATAAATCAGTTGTTTGTCCTTTGTCGACGGAAGAGGGTCTAAGAGGTAGCCTAGAAACCGAGAAACCTGTGTATGTACACAGCAAGTTCCGCGTGGCTGGGGATGTACGAGGTACAGAGCTCAGAGCTCATAAGGGGGACCATCTGCAATGAGTGGGTGGAAAGGGAGCTGCTGGGCATAGAAACCTTTTGATAGAACAAAAGAAGCTATGTAGATCATGGGTCAATGTTCATGTTTGAACAGTAGCTGGTGAAGTTTGTGTATATTTATGTAGGTATGGATGTACAGAAGAAGCGAGGATAATAAGGTCGTATGTGTGCGGGGAGGGAAAGGAGGGGTTATCATTTGCCAACTTGGCGCCCTTAAACTCCCTGCGTGGGGATCTTTAGGGAGTAAGGGAGCCAGGTGCCTGGCCTGGGCATACCTATGTACCTACGTATGGGCTACAAGCCTCGCTCAAGTGCCCAGCGGCCACACCGAGCGTTTCTGAAGCCCGGACCTCAGCATGAATCTTCACCTGCGTGTCTCGTGGGTGCAGGGAACAAATACGAGGTACACAACTAGTAACAGTAGAAGGAATGCTTATCGATATCACTGATAACTTAGGTAGTCGAGTAACACCACCCTTCTCTGTCTGTCAAAGGGACCGTTAGAATCTGGACTCGCGCATCTCTTACCCCGAAGACTCATGGCTTGGTTCGACAATGCATTTCCATTCGCTCGTGCCTCAAACACCTCGGGTTGTTGCAGCCCACCTTGCATAAAGGTACCCGGTAGCAATCGCGGGCCCTTTGCGCACCACTGCTGCCATCAATGGGAGGCCAACCCGCAGGCCGGTTCATGCATGGGCCTTTCGGGCAAACGCACCCCAAATACACGCTTTGCACATGACGCGCGCAACCGCCAGGTCACAACCTGCCAATCTCACCATCGCGATGCACTGACGGGACGGACGGGGACGTGATTGGCTCCAGACAACGGGGTCAGATGGGAGAACTAGCGGCGGTGTGGTCTCGACTCATCCAGTCTGCAGTCACCCTTGGCAAACAAGTACTTGGTAGAGAGAGTCTCCAATATTTATCACTAAAGGTCCCGGGAATGGGCCAATGGAATCCAACGGCCCGTCCCCGGTTTGCCAAAGGTCCCTCGTCCGTGCTAGCTACAGGTACCAAACATGATTGTTGGCTTGTGCGAGTACTCTCCATCCCCCTGCTGGTCTGAAGCTAGAGGGTTTCAGGTCTCCGAGTCGTCTCCGAGTCATACAAACATTGTGGTCAGTTGTGATGGGGACTGTCGGTAACATTTCTGGACCTTCAAGGACAGCAACACCCGGTCCATGGGAACCATGGGGATCTTGGAGCACTTAAGTCGCCACATCCCAGACGAGTGGAAGATCTTCCGTCGTCTCTTCTGTATTTCCATCAGACATGTCTGCGATCAGCAGTGCGCGACCAGACACCACCATGTCTTGCATGCAGCGGGTGAACCGTTATCTGGACCAATGCTACAATTTCGATCACCTGTACGCCCAGATCCCCAGCACGGAATACCACAAATACAAACAATCTCAGCTCAACCACGTCCTCGACATTCTCATGACCTTGTTTGACTCGAATTCTGGCAGCGCTGTGTTGCCCACTGACCCTCCCCGCGAGCGGCCAGAGCTTGGTTGGGATCTACCCCCCGCAGTTTCCAAGGTGCAAGGTTTCTGACAGGTGCCAGCATTCATCGGATCCAACCCACAAGTACGAGGTACAAGCGACATGAGGGATTAAATCTGGGCTAATGCCCCTGGCATCTGCACATGTGGCTGGCAGGGCCACCACTGAGATTGGCGGATCGGCCCGCCGAATCGTCGTCTTGCGCACTTTGTCCCCGCCGAGGGGCGATCCGTGGGGTTCACTCAGCTACCCTAACACTCGAGCCGTCTTTGTTTGACCGCTGGGGAGATGTGGCATCGCAAGTCACAGACTTCTGTTGACACAAGGCGAATTATTAGCACTACCACTATGAGAGGTGGTTGGTTCTTGGGGATGCGCGGAATTGTACCTCGTATAGTTGTGCTTTGGAGAGGTTGAGCGAGTTGCCGGTACTTTTAGGGCGGGGTCAGTATTGGATGAACAGGTACAACAAGTTGGTCGGGTGGCCTGAGTGTCAGGGCGCAGGGTGGCTTGAAGATTGTGGAGGGTGTACTCGGTAATTAGTGCTGTTCGGGCGAGCTTGTACAAAATAGAGTCACTTTGCCGAGCATTGTGCGTGTTGCTTAGTGCTCTTAGCGCCACCCGCTGCTTGTGGCTGCTCTGGCGTCATTGGCACGGTACCTTTGCCTTGACGTCATCTCTAACAGTATCACGTGTTTTCAGCCCTCATGATTGGCAGGTAGCCCTGTTTGAGCGGCTACCTGCCAAGATGTTTTTCCAAACCGCGTCCCAGTCAAACTTGTCCATCGTCATTGTGGCACTTTCAACAGAGTTTTTGTCTTCGTTGCACTTTGACTGTTTCTTCTCTTTCGATCTCTTTATCTTTAACCCCCAGTCAGACCCGTCTGTTTCCCAACTTCTGCTCTCTGAATAATGCTGGCTGGCGGGTTTCGAGTCGACTAACAAATATGCGTAAGTAAGCCCCCTTTTTCCTTGTCCACGTGTGCTGATGATATCTGACCAGATCGCGTGAGAGCATGGGCACATTCGTCGGCTCACAGGCACAACTTCAATCCATGGTCGCCCGGTCGTGACAGTCAGGTCTCGTCCCCGAACACGAGTCCAACGCAGGGCGACGACTCGACAAGGCAGAAACCCCCCAAAGGCTCCGTTCTCAGTCGCGTCATCGCCAATGTCAAGGTCGCGCTGTTCCACAGCTGGGTGAATATTCTACTTGTTTTTGTGCCTGTGGGCATCGCCATCCACTTTACTGGAATCAACCAAAATGTAGTCTTTGCTCTGAACGCGGTCGCCATTATCCCATTGGCTGGCCTTTTGACATTCGCAACCGAGAGCGTTGCGCATCGGCTTGGGCCTACGTTGGGAGCTCTCCTGAATGTCAGTTTCGGAAATGCAGTGGAATTGATCATCTTGTAAGTTATCTCACGGTATTAATCATGGGTTGCGCTAACAGCATGAAGCATGTACGTTGTATCTAATGCCAACTCAGGGGGTAATACTAACCTCATGCAAGTATCGCACTGGTCAAAAATGAGATTCGCATTGTCCAGGCTTCTCTTATCGGCTCACTACTTGCCAACCTCCTCCTCATATTGGGTATGGCCTTTTTGATCGGAGGCCTGGAATTCCAGGAACAGATCTACGACAGCACTGTGACCCAAATGTCGGCTTGCTTACTGGCGCTGGCAGTTCTTAGCTTGCTGATTCCGGTAAGTTTTGATGCTTTGCGCTGATCGGGACTTGTAGTCCAGGGTATGCTAATTCGGATTGTCAGACCGCCTTCCACGCGTCGTTCAGTGACCTTCAGAAAGCTGACCGTGCTGTCATCAAACTCAGTCGAGGGACTTCCGTGATCCTACTCATCATCTATGTCCTCTACCTGCTGTTCCAGCTAAAGTCTCATGCATATCTTTACCAAGGAACCCCACAACATATCATCGATGAAGAAGCCACGCCGGGATTTCTTCAGCGTTTTGACTCTTCAAGCTCTTCATCCGCCAGCTCTTCAAGATCGTCGGTCGCAAGTGCCGGCTCCCATCGACGTGTGAGCAAGCGACTCAAGGCCAAGCTGGGCAGGAGACGGGAAGTTAAGACTGAGGTGGCGACTGAACCGGACAATGGAGACGGATCCATACAGCTGGGTCCGAATGTGATTGATACTTATGCTGAAAAGACTGCCGAGCCAGAGGAAATGAAGTCGAAAGATGTATCGATGGAAGAAGGGATGCCAACGAATCCCCCAGCAGCTTCGGCCAAGGACAAGAAACCGAATGTCGGGCCTCGCGGACTCTCTTTCCGGCCTCCACCAGTTTTCCGATCGTCCACACATCCTTCTCCCAAAGACAGAGACACAAATTATTCATCTCATCCGCTTCGACATTATCAGTCAGCACCCAATAATCAGCAAAGTCCAGCTGGTGCTCGGACAGCACGCCGCTCTACGCCGAAAAGTCCGCCCGCAGACGAAGACGCTCCTCCCATGAGCCAAACTGCATCGATAGTCCTCCTGCTGGTCTCCACCGCTCTTGTTGCACTATGCGCGGAATTCCTTGTCGGAAGCATTGAACATCTGGTGGAAAATTCTCCCTTGTCGGAGGCGTTTATTGGGCTGATTATTCTGCCGATCGTTGGAAATGCTGCGGAGCATGTTACGGCAGTGACAGTGGCCGCCAAAAATAAGCTCGACCTTGCCTTGGGCGTATCGCTCGGATCGTCCATTCAAATTGCGCTCTTTGTCACTCCATTCGTCGTGATTCTGGGGTGGATCATGGATAAGGACATGTCTCTCTACTTCAGCTTGTTCGAGACCGGGTCGTTGTTTGTTTCGACTTTCATCGTCAACTTTCTCGTTCTGGATGGACGCAGTAACTATTTGGAGGGTGCGCTGTTGTGCGCATGCTATGTGATTGTGGCAGTGGGAGCATATTTCTTTCCGGACGGACAGGACCAAAGTTCTCTGACAAGCGGTCCCTCGACTTGATCTATATCAAAAGTCGCAACACCGAGTTGTAACCAACATGGGCAACTATGCCGCAAGTGCTGAGTGGCGGTTTGGTTTCGTGGGCGATGCTGCGGCTGACGACAGGCCATTTCGCCATGGAAGGAAGCCAAAATCGATGCCTTGGCAACTCTCACGAGGTCGGTTGATGATCTGTATGCAAAACGGTCGAGTTGATAGCTATCTTGCTGTCGACCACTTGCCCAGACGCATATATACACGCAAGCCATGCGGCTTACCGCCAGAAGGCTCAGCGTGAATGAGTTTTGTGACACTGGCTCATAGCAGAGGTGTCTGAACAAGACAGGAGGAAGGGCGTTTATCGGTGTTACTCTGTAGGGCCGATATATACTTATCCGTGAAGATCGGGTATACTTGGTTCTCGCCCTTTTTGGGTATGGTTGACTGGGCGGTCGAGCAGCACGGTGCTTGATCAGGCAATGGATGATTTCGAGAAGCTGGTGACGGTTCAACAACGTGTGATGAATTGGTTCATCCACAGACAAATCAGCATGCTGAACTTGTGGATTCATACCTCGTACACGAGTCTGAGCCGAACCACGTCTCTTCCTCTAAACTAGTGCCAGTGCCAGTGCCAGCGCTATCGCATGAAAATAAACAGGCGATTTCGGACTGAGTAGGGTTGCTAGCGTAAGAAATCGCCAGTGCCGGCATATTAGTGTCCTCCACTGATCCCCGTAGAGGATGGTCGTACGGAGCGTGTTATATACAGGTAATACGCAGATCCCCGGGATCCGCTTCCACTTCCGCCTCCGTCTCCCGCCACGATTTGTGGGGTGGTGCAGTGCGAGTAGGTAGTGGTACCGATGAATGGATTCACTCATTGAGGGCTTTGATTGGTGCGAGTCCTCAGCTAACCAAACGCCTTCGGTCTGTGCCCCAGTTGAGTACTGTACAGCGCCGACGAGCATATTCGGTAACGCCCACTTCCATCTCTACGAATGATGATTCCGGCGGTATCAACGTCCTCCTGAAGCAATGTCCACTTATCACGAAAAAGCTCAACGAGTATCGTGCTAGGGTCACCATCATGGCGGCCGTTCCTGCATTTCCAAACGTAAGAAGTGCAACATCTGGCCTTTTCGGTCAATACGCAGAATGTCTCCAGGCGTGAAGCGGCTAAGATCTCGCAGTACCTTTAGAAGGGGAGCTATTGAGAGGTACCCTGAAGTCCATCCATCCCACATGCCTTCGACAAGGCTAGGTGGCCCGGCCATGCTGATTCGACTGGAGTATCGTCCTCTTTTGTCTG
>WJFF01000010.1:751-18180 GCA_011800825.1 Fonsecaea pugnacius | reverse complement strand
TCGATAATTCCCGTGAGGTTCGGATCGATAAGCTCCACAGCACGACCAAACTAAATAAATATCTGTTGGCGGGTTGCACCCAAAGTGGTGGCGACCGCAGAAAACACACAATGCCCCCCGGTCAAAGTCGATGATTCTATTCCTTCTCACCGGCCAGAGGGTAGTAGTAGTAAATATTCTCTGTTGCTGGCTTATACGCAGTGAGGAGGGGCATCAAGCCGGTCTCTAGTATTGACAAATAAGCTTTCCAGGAAACGACAAGCAAAAGGCACAAGCAAAGTACAGGGTAACGGGGCACACCTGGAGATGACATCTCACAAAGAGGACTTGTCCTCCATCGTTGTGATGCATATTGCTCACTATGAAAGGGTAAGCGTCATGTTCCTCTCAATTCTGACGAGCACACACTGAGGTGAATAGTACAGACACCAATACCAAAGAAAGCCACTCTGGCAAAGAAAATTGCTGAAAAAAGGATCGCGAACGCGAACGCGAAGATGGAGATGAGTGTAAGGTTGTACATATTTGGTCTTCCTGGCATCGACTGTAGATGTGTTTGACGCCCTCTATCCTAAAAAGCGTGGTCTTCTGGCTCTTATATACCCCCGAAGACTTCCTCCTTGTCATCACCTCTCTCATTCTTTTCAGACACCTCCCTTCTACCGCTTTAGTTAGCTTCCCCCAAAGGATGCGCGGTAGGCTCAACACAAGTAAATGACGTTTGAAGCATTAATCTCCAACCTTTTGGGAATAGGACAACTAGTATCGCCGGATGGGCACTGTCCCCTGACGACTTGTCAACCCTTGGGCATACAGCACAGCACACGCCGACAAGTAGACCGATTCTCCATCTCTATCGATTTGGTATTGATTTTGCACAAGGAGGGAGGATGACGGCCCACGCTGAACTCCTCGGAATGCAAATCCCTCGTCGAAACAGTTCGGCTCTTCTCAAGTCTCAACCCTGCAGTCCATGAATCCATGGAGTCGTCCCTCGATATCTCTGTACTAAGCTATGCTAGTCTAGCAATGCATTATGCATCCTAGTCTTCAAAGGCTTTGCTACTTGTCCAATGAGCTCTTTTTTGTTCTTCAGCGACAGTCCCGGACAATTCAGGAAGGATATCCGTAATGTCGTTAGACACACTGGGATAAATCGCTTTCCAAAAGGTCCTCCCAGGCAACTCTGACGGGTATGACATTGGAGTCTTGGCTAAAAATGTAGGAGTAGGGAGGAGGACTCTTGCGGCTCAACCAAAGTGAAGTGGGGCTGGCTCTTCCGGGCCCTCGATTGGATAGAAGTACTCGGTACTGTGCTTGCTTTTGAGAGTAACTGGTCAGTTGCTGTGTCTGAGACGGTGTATCTGGAAGCGAGACAAGCTGGTCACCCGAGTCTATTGCCCCCTGGGAGGACAGGGGAGCAGGCAACAGCAACAGCGCCTCTCGCAATGATTGGAAGAGTGTCGGGGTCATGCAGGGTCCTCCCCAGGAGCTGTCACGCCTCAGTCTGTCTGGCGTGTGACACAGCCGCGGGCATATTCGCCGCGATGGAACTCGGCGTCCTTGACCATGCCTGGTCGAAATCTGACTTCACATCCAGACAGGACACAATCGGCTGCGTCGACTCGACACAACTCGACTCAGATCTTGAGGGACAGGGAATTCCGGGTGGGTCGGCCGGACAAGGACGAGGGAAGAGAGAAAGAGGTTAAAGTGGAAGTGGGAGGATGAAAACGAAACATGATTTAGCAGAGTAAGTTCGGGGGTGCGAATGTCACGGGATTGGGCACTCGAGGGGGACCGGTTCAGCACTCTTGTCTCCGTCTGCCACTCTGTCCTCAGTCACAATCTTCTTCTCCAGTGTCCACTCAGAACGATCCTTTGAGCGCGAGGCTCGCATGCTCGAGTGTTTGACATAGCATTATGCCAACTTGGTGGATTTCCGTCCTTTGGAATCATTTTGCTCAAGTGCCAACGATCAGCCTCTCGGCTGCTCGCCGATGAGCCCAATTACCATCCAGACCTCGAAATTCCCGAGACTTTAAACGCCGCGCTATCCTTCTCCCTGATCAGAGCGTGATTCCAAAGTGGTGGGTCTCACCTCCGACAATGACAGTGTACGTAGGTGGTCCTTTGGGTCTAGTGGCTGTTACGCTCCGGGGCTGGATCTGACTAGCACAGGAGCAACCCTCCCAGCCTCTCCAACACTCTCTTCCAGGACTCGGCCTCCTGCAACACCGATACAATCTTTACCATTGTCCACCACCTTCGAAAGACGCCCTGCTCCTCCTCTACTACCTCGTATACTGCCCAGCCTCTCCTTTTCCTGCGGCTCTGTCAAGATACCATATTGTTCCAAATCAGTTTCTGCTCCTTTGAGCTTCCATTTGATGGACTTCTGCTGTCCACGATCCCTTATCCCGAAACTGGTTTCGCATTACTGATGAACACGACCAGTACCCCAGCATATGCCGCGGTTGCAGCAAGCAGGCTCTCAGGCTCTGCTGTAGAAAATAATGCAACTACTACCGAGAAGACAAAGATCGAGATCGATACGACACCGAGCGCTTTCGCAGACACCGTACCGACAACAATAACCAGGACCGGTGTCACAATTACGAGCCCTCCTATAATTGCAAATATGAATCTCCGTTGTGCTCTCTTGATCCCTTCACGGCGCTGCCGGGCCAGCTCGGATTGCTGTCGTTCTGTGCCACGTGTCTTGCCTCGAGCTGTCCCATGCTCCATCAAAGAGTGGTCGAAGGAACCGAGAAGGTCGTCATCCGAGTATAAGGTATGTTGCGGCGCAGGTAAGGCAAGGCCGAATTCCGATATTAATGCCGCTTGCATTCTCGAGCCCGGACCATTGTCAACGCGCGAAGCAGCGATGTTCTTTACAAAGTAAGTATCCCACCGGTTGGAATGGATAAATTCGAAGTTGCGAAGAAGTTTGGCTAGACACAATATTAGTTCTTTGGTGAGCGTTCCATGCTTTAGGCCATTGCAAGGTCGTGGATAGTGAATTACTGTATTGTCCCAATAGTTTCCCGATCCTGTCTAGCTGTTCGTCTGTCATGTTGCTTCGGAAAAAGGTACTGATCTCTTGCAGCAATTGTCGTTGCTGGTGGTGGATGCTGACAGCGTACAGTGGTCTGAAGTCAATCACTGTCGTGTTCTTGACCCAGTGTCGCACCGCACCACGCGCAAATCTAGTCAAGCGTTCGTGGTACTCCAATGAGGCTAGACCATCGAGCTCGATGTCCTGCCTTGTGCCCGTACTATCGCCACGCTCCACATTGCCTCGTTTCCGGGTTTGCGAGAATAGAGACTCTGCCATGTCTGGAGATTCTCCTTTTACACAAAATATGTCCAACTCCAGAGACGAGTCTAGAATATCAAAGTGTATCTCATTCTTGTATGCAGGACTCTGGCTGTTAAGGACGTGGCTTTGAAGCATGTGCGTATCAATATCGGACGTGGCAGTGCCAGCATCAAGCGCCAATCAGTGTGAAACATGTCTGCTGCCTTTCATGCCCGATATGAGGCTCGAGGGTTGGTGGATGGCGGAGCATGCGCTGCACCTGCACATTGCCCGAACAAGCTGAATCACACGGCTGTTCGCTAGCCAGGCCTTATTTACCAGGTATGTCTAACTACCACCCCCCTAGACCGGTTTATCATTGTTGAATCTCTATTGGATGTTACTCCACGGAAATTTTGGAACCCTGCATGAACCCAAGCAGACGCCGAGTGGCGTTCAACAAGGCCAGCGCTTCTTTCTCTTACTTCACAAAGCAACCAATGAAGCATCCACCTTATACACCCTGAAATTTCTTGGCCAACGTTCTGGCCAGCGCCCCATGGCAGAGCCGCAAAGGCGCATCATGTCGCGTTTCTCGTTGTTAATATTACTTTCCGGAATGTTTGCCTTCGCGAAGACTGCAACCAGAATTTAAGCCCGCCGAAGACGAACGCTCCGCTCATTCTGTCAGATTTCTCTTTATTCTGCCAACGTCACGCTTTGCAACCGTGCTGTAAGCACTTCAACATGCCCAGGGTGTTTGCTGGGCCTCATATGCAGCCTGACGGTTCAGATGAGAGTCTGAAGAAAAAATTGGCAGACGGAAGAACGGAAAGTTCTATAGACAAAAAACCGTTCGTGCCAGCAAGTTGCCTTGACGCTCATCTCACAAAGGAAAATATCGAGGCAGAGCTGAAGAGAAAATATATAGTCGTGACAACTGACCTCGTGGACTTCATCCACACGAAGGCTAGGAAGCTCTTTGCGATACTAGTCTACTCCGGGATTACCGAGACCATCAAAGGATGCTACCGTCATCAGCTCGTGGATGATCACCTTCCCTTGCTATTCCAGGACCTTCAAGATGGCGGCTTCGAAGTTGATAGCTTATCCGAAACCAAACCTTCTGATGTTTCATTTGATGTCTTCGGCACGTGGGAATGGGATTGGGAACGCCGCCATGGCTTTGCCGAGAACCAGTGGCAATTCATGGCGCCCGTTTTCAAGAAGGAGAGATATCAGTACAGGCTCGAGAGGCAACATATACTCCCCTTTGAGTCTGTGGGAAAGGAGAAGGGCGGGGGGTTCAGCAAGGTCTACCGTGTTACCATCCACCGCGCTCATCAACAAGGATATCCAAGCGTATGGTCCTCTTCCGAGATTCTGATATAGGCATTAAAGCTAACTCGGAGATGAGCAGTCAACCGTGGCGTTCAAGCAGTTAGATGCACAGTCTCAACACGCTGGCCAGGAGCAGCTTGACAGGATGCATCAAGAAGAGGGCGAAGTCTTGGAAATGATCAGGGATCTCAATCCCCCAGACCCGCATCTCATTGAAGTTTTCGCCGTGATTGAGCGAGGAAGCGAGATATGCTTTATCTTTCCCTGGGCCAATGGCGGAAACCTCCGCGAAGTATGGGAAGAGGAGAACCCAGAAACCAACAACCTCGATTGGATCAATTGGGCCATCGATCAGCTTCTGGGCCTGTCGGTAGCAATATTCAGACTACATAATCTCGATGAAAAGAGAAATTGTCGACACGGTGACCTGAAACCCGAGAATATTCTTCACTTCAAGGACGAGAATGGAGCCAGAGGAAAGCTGGTAATCGCCGATGTTGGTTTGGCCAAGGTCCACACCAACCCGACCTACGACAGGGCCGGCCGCCACATATTGACAATAGCCATGTCTGGTACGCAAAGATATGAGCCTCCCGACTTGCTTGACAAAGTTGCACGATCTCGAGTGTACGATATCTGGTCCATGGGATGCATTTGTTTGGAATTCATCATTTGGCTTCTGTACGGCAAAGTTGGTCTCCAAAGATTTAACAATGGATTCAATCATCTGAAGTTCTGGACGGCACCACGGAATGCAGTCGATTCCAGGGCTGCATCGCTTGAAGACGAAGTCTTTAAGTGGATGGATTGGATGCGAGCGACAGATCCTCGGGTCGCAAAAGACACAGCTCTCGGAGACCTCTTAGATCTTGTTCGAGATCGGCTGCTCGTAATCAAAGTCGACCGGACCGGCATCAATGTCTCACCCAGGGACTGTCGCGCTCGGGCAAGGGAGGTCCGTGATATTCTGACCGATATTCGCGAGAGAGCGAAGAAGGGTTCCCCTTACCTGACGAAAAGTGCCGAGAAGACAGGCCCTTCTCCACATGGGCCAGGTGGGCCAGGCTCCGACTCTAACACCCAGCACAGGGCACCACCTCAAAGATTCGGCGTTCAACATCTACCCGTACCAGGTCACGTCTCTGCCCCCGCAGATGGAAATCAAAACCAGCAGCGAGACGGTGAAGGTGATCAGCTCGGTGGATCATTCAACGAAATCCACATCGGAATCACAGTAAGGAAGCTACCTATACACTGAGCAACGTCATGTTGCACGACGCTAATCGCAACCTTGAATAGACTCCTCAAGAGCCTGTCGGCTCTAACCCCACAGAGGATGCAACAGTACATACATCTTCTCTTTCCCAAAGTCAGCAATCGACGGTGCTAATTGCGGCATTTCTAGGTTTCTGCGGATTCTCTCTTCGCTTCACCAGCCAACATTTCTCACCATGGAAACCGAGCGACTGTACGTACATCTTCTCTTGCTCTCGCAAGTGGACTTAAATTTTGACCAAGCTCACAGCATGTGAGATAACTCTTGACGACGTATGTCAACCTCCACAGGAAGTATCTAATTCGTCATTCGCTAGGAGGTATTTGCCGCTAATGGCTATTTGGACACCCCAACGACTGATATTGATAAATAGCAGTATGTGAGTATACCTCACTCGTTCTGTATTTGGCCTCAAATGGAAAGCTACTAACAAATTTGCTAAACATTAGAATGTTAGAACGATCCTTCCCCCAGTTCCACTTCATACCAGCTCACCTACTGCGTATAGCATGTGAGTCAAGAAGGACAACATCGAACAAGCGGTACTAGATAACCAATGGCTAACTCAGCCTTTGTTGCCTTTAGTCAGTAAGTTAATGCATCACAATCGCTGACATTTCGATATAATGCTAATGATAATGATCAACTCTTTTAGCCGGTGCGATCTATCTTATCCTGCCTCTGGGACTGCCAATCATAAATTGAGATGCTGATTGTTCCAGTTGACGGATAACTGGGAGCCTGTCCTGAGTAATGGTTTCGCGAGGAACGTTTTTCATCATATCCGCTGGCAAGATGTGCTCCCGGGAGAGAGAGAACGGCCGGAACTCTGCGAACGGTGTCGGAAAATGGATATCTGGAGAGCGGGATTCTCGACAAGTGATACTATTGCTGACTTGGAGAAGAAGGCTCACCATTGTAGACTTTGTAGGCTCTTTTACCAATGCGTCGGATGCTTGGATAGGTCAAGCGGAAAGCCTATTCACTTCTACAAATTTGGATCGGCATTTCACCTCGAAAGGCACGCCCCTCCCGTTCTCTCCATCTGCACCAGCCCAGGTATGAGCCCGATCACATCACTAGCTAATTCTCAGGGTTTCTGACGACCAGTAGCGTCTCGAAATCTGCCTAGCTCCGTCCAGATTGGGTTTCCAAAGCTTCCAAAGCCAGGGAGTCCAACGGAGATTGCTCTGTGTCGGGAGTGGCTCCGAGTATGCGACGATCCGAAACTACACAGCTGCCACCCTACCCTCGAAGGACAGCTACCCACGAGAGTGCTCGAAGTGTTGAGCCCTGACAGCCCAGGGGTTCGGCTACATATATCAAAGCCAGGCGAGAAAGGGAGATATTTTGCCCTTTCTCACCGTTGGGGTGATCCGTTGGAACATCGGCGGTTCTGCACGCTTCGGGGAAACTACAAAGAATTCGTGGACTGGATCAGCTTTGAACAACTCCCAAAGACCTTTCAAGATGCTGTTACAGTCACGCGATGTCTTGGAGTTCCTTTCCTTTGGATTGACTCTCTCTGCATCGTGCAAGATGACCCAGAGGACTGGGAGACGGAGTCTAAACAGATGGAAGATGTCTACAACTTGGCCTATTGCACTCTGTCGGCTGCTTGCGCTCGAGGAACAACACACGGCTTTCTTCAACCGAGGATCCCAAGAGACTTTGTCACGCTCAAACACAAGTCTGGAGATCTCTTCTATGTCTGCAAGGCTATTGATAACTTCGGCGGTGACGTCGAGGAGGGAGAACTGAGTCGACGTGGATGGATTCTGCAGGAGCGTGCAATGTCCCGGCGCACCATCCACTTCACCGACACCCAAGTGTATTGGGAATGTGGTGATGGGGTTCATTGTGAAACACTAATCAAAATGCGCAAGTATGTCCCAACTCTTATCCCCCCTTCTTCTATCGAGAGGCTACCGAGAGCAGTATCTTAACTTGTGATCCAGCCCGAAGTCAGCGATCTTGGGCGACTCGGAGTTCCCAAAGGCCGCCGAACGTCTCGTCAAGGGCGGGAGGATCGAGCTTTTCCAATTCATCTACAGACGGTACTCGACGCTCGCTTTCACAAACAAGGAAGACCGGTCCATCGCCATCTGCGGCCTCGAAAACCGGCTGATTCGAACATTCAACACGCGCGGGGCGTACGGCGTCTTTGACACGTTCCTGAATCGAAGCGTCCTGTGGCAACGAGGTGGGGAAGAGATGACCCGGATTGCCTACCCTGCACGGAGAAGAGTCCCCTCCTGGTCCTGGATGGCGTACGACGGATGGATCACTTACGTCGAGGTCCCCTTTGGCCAGGTCGACTGGGCTCCGAGCCTGAGATTTCCGTCCCCGCAGGATCAACCGGGCAGCACGGACGACTCCAACTCCGACGACAGAATGCCTCTTTCCGAGCTCGTTGCAACCGCAACAGACTTTTCACAAGCGTCCCCCGCACGTCCGATGAACAATGTGACCTTTGACATACCGGTCACAAAGCACCTCCGGGAGTTCAAGTGCGTTGTCGTGGGCAGTGACAAGCCTCGGGGGGTTTTAGCCACACAGAAGTATTACATCCTCATCGTTGCTCCGGCTTCATCGGGTGAGGGTCCAAACGTGTATGAGCGAGTCGGTGCTGGTATTGTCGAGAAAAATCATCTAGATCTCGAGCGGCAGGAGTACGAGATTCGCATTCGGTAGATTCAGCATGACATAGTTCGGGTTCAGGTTGGGCCGAAGGCAGTTTTATTCGTACCAAACCGGAGATTCAATAACGATATCACTAAATGAGGCTCCCCACACTCCGAGTTGCGGTCGCACTCTACCACAAATTCAAAGTTCTCCCGTGCCACCTCATTGCCTTTTGCAGCTGCTGAGGACCGATTCATGTTTGCGAGTGTCTATTGTGTCTACACACTCTCGTCACTAACCTACTTGAACGTGACCACGTTTTTGGCCGCAAGAACGGCTTCTAATTGTAACCTTTAAATATGTCCGTACTTATGCACTTTGTCGTTGGAAGATGTGTTGTGAGCAGCCCAGAGGTTGATAGTTCAATGCCGAGCGAATAATAAGTGCGCGCGATGCTACTGTATTGGGGATTGGGTTGGATGTATGACTGAAGCTGTATCTAAAATCGTAGTGTATCGCTAGCTAACGAAGATCGCTTTGGAGACTTCGTGTATGTTTTGATGACATCGTCATCAGGTATTGTCCCACGGGCCAGCTCTCCAATCTCGACTCGCCAATGGTATAGAAATATAACTAAAAGCCGAACGGAACGATGTCAACCGCTCTACCAATTGCGAAGATTTCGCGTGGTGGGGCGGCCGGGCTGATACTGGCTGCTGTGTGGATGCCACCGATTGTGATGGATTGCGGCTCTTGCACACTCAGAAGTGTCTCACGCATTTCAATGAAGCTTCCCTTCTTGTGGTAGGTCAAGGCCAAGTTCGTTACCCCCATCAAGATATCAGGATGATTCTTGTCCAGGGTATCTTTCCTCATCTTCAGCACTCGCCGTCCGAGCTCAGCAGCGTCTTCCAGTTTTCCGCGGCCTCGGTATATCGAGGCGAGGTTCCCCATACTTAACAACGTGGTTCGGTGGCTCTCGCCTAAAATCGATATAGAGGCTTCGACAACTGTCCTGCCTAGCGATTCTGCTTTCTCGAGCTGTCCCATCTTCTCGAGGACGGATGCCAAGTTAATGATGCTGGGGAATGTCGAAGGATGTTCTGCGCCTAGTAGGGCCGCGGATGTACCGACTATCCATTCCCCCAGGCGCTCTGCTTCTTCGAATTGACCTTGGTCTTCGTAGATAAGCGCCATATCACTGGTGACATCCAGAGTGCTAGGGTGCTTGTCCCCAAGTCTTTTCGTTCTGGTGTCCATGACCTGCTTCCCGATCTTTGCTGCTTCCTTGAGCTTTCCCTGGTCTCTGTATATCATGGCTAGAGTTTGCATAGCATCAAGCTCAGTAATATGTGTGAGGGAGAGAGAGGCGTCGTCATCCGTGTCAGCGACCGCTTCGTGTCTCTTCTTATCCTCCTCAGCTACCATTTCATGAAGTCGCTCGACAGCTGCCTCCGCAAGTCCCTGGGCGAGTTCATGCTTTCCTGTGCTCTTGTATATCTCCGCTAGTGATATCTTGCGCCGCAGGACATCCTCTTCCTTTTCCTTATCTGCCGCCTCGGAATCTTCTACAACTCGTTTTCCGAGGCTCTCAGCCTGTGACCACATGCCCAGAGCCAGATACATGTTGGCTAGTTGAGACATAGCTTCAAGGGAGTCTGACTTGTTCTCCGCCCTCTCTTGCGTCTTGATCAGTTCCACCACTCGTTCCTGGAGCTTTACAGCCTCTTTGGGTTTCCCCATATCTGAGTATGCCAGAGCAAGGTTATTCATACTGTGCAAAGTTGCAGACTCCCCCACGCCCAAATGCTTTTGCCTTATCTCCACTGCTTCTTCCAGCCACTTTTCCGCGTCGCAAAAGCTTCCCTGGTCGGCAGCATACCAAGCCGTATGATGCAACAGCATTGCCTTGTTCAGCTGGTCCTCACGCTTCGTTTGCTTGTCCTCCAGTACTGCTTTAGCATGGAGCAGCAGTTTCTCGCACAGCAATCGATTATCGAATTTTTCTTCTGTGAAGATTCCTGACACAGACTTTAGCGCCAGTGCACTGTACTTCTCCGTTTCGTTTTCATCTTCAATCCGTAGCCTCGTGGCTAATTGAACGAGTGCATGCATCTCGAATGACGTGTCCTCCTTGTCAGCTTTGATGAAGCGATAGGACTTCAATGCCCCCAGTGCCGTTGTGAAATCCGTCCCGTCCTCACCTTTTCCGTCGATCAGCTCTATTGGGATCTGTTGGCGATTAAAGAAACACATCTGAAATAGCATATCTGCAGCACGAGGCTCCCGCTCTTTGATCATGTCAAACGACACTCGCCATGTGTTTACGACAGAATGCGGCACCCCTGGATATCGTCTTTGGTCCTCGATATCTTGACTCAGCAGCCTTTTGGACTCAGATTGCAAGAGTTGGAGGTAACGTTGCACAGTTGACCCATTTTCCGAGATGAAAGCTATCGCCTGTGTGATGGCTAGAGGCAGGTACTCAAGTTTCGTTAACAGGGTATTCAAGGTCTCTTCATCGATCTCCTGGTCTTGCAACTTGCGGGAACATAGCTCCTTGGCTTCAGATGGGTCCATTCTGTCGACATCAATACTTGGCTTGTTGCCGCAGAGTCTTGACCCTGCTCGATGATCTCTAGTCGTGATGAGGATGGTGCCATTTGGAGCTCGTGGGAGATAATCAGACAAAGCTGCTGAGCCGTAAGCTAGCCATCCCTTGACGCATGTTTACTGGCCGACTTACTCTTTCTCTTCTGGATATACAGCTCGTCTGGACCAGGCGCCGGTAGCGGTTTGAAGAAAAGCTCCGCGTCATCGCAATTATCCAGGACGATGAGCCAAGGGCCGTTACTCTCTAGCCATCTCGAAGTCAAGTCAAGGATATCGACTTTTGGGTCGTCTCTCCGGGGTATTTTAGCAACTTCTGCGATTTGACGATATGAATAAGTAAGATCGGCGGTGGTGCTAGCACGAATCCAAAATGTCCAGGTCTTGCTGTCTTTCTCTCGAAGTCGCGCCGCGTATTCGATCGCTATTTGTGACTTTCTGAGATAGGGTCAGATACATTCTCTGGGGACTGAATTATGAGGGAGGATTACGAACCCAACCCCACCGTGCCCAACAACAGCGACTCGACGGTGCTGTCCTGAACCTGGTGACAGTCGCTTTTCGATTTCCTCAAGGATTGATTCTCGACCGATAAAGTCTCCGTCCTTTTCAAACGGTACCGTAGAACATGGTTCAATCTTTTCAATCTCCTGGTCTAGAAAATCAAGGTCAGTGACAATTCCATCAGGATTCCTAGATTCAAAATACGCACGCTGATTGTGGTAGTGAACAACGACGTGGCCCTTGTTGAACCCTAGTTGAAAGCCATAATTCGTGCTCGAGAATGTGGCAGTCTCGAGGGCACCGACGACCTCTGGTTGGGAATCCGACATCATTTGGTCAGCGTCGTCCACTCACGAGTTCCAGTTGATGGGAAAAGAATGCAGACGCAAGGAATTCGGCATTTCCCCGCGACGTTACACAAGCTGATGGGCGTAGCTGGTCGGTTCCAATCCCATCACGCAAAGCCCGATTATTAGTGCGGGAACCAATACCTGCAAGCCATCTTGTACAAAAGAAAATATAATCGTTGAGGGGTTGAAGTAGTGTTTTTGACCTAGTCCAAAGAGATAACACGCGGCGGTCTCTTCGGATGCGTTGGCGTTCTATCCACCAACTCGTATTCGAGCTAAGACGCCACAATGGACATCACATCGACGATCCCAACACACACCGAAACACACTCGACCAATATGAAAGCTTATACACCCCGCTCGGGGGGTGATGAATCCATCATTGGATGCCCATCTTGGGCTTCCATAGTGTTGGACGATTACCAGTCGAGGCTCGACACGTGTTTGTTTTCAGCCTCACGGAGTGAACATATGCTCGATGAGGCTGGGAGCTGGGAATTTTGCGCCCCACCCCTCCCCCCTCGGGGTTCAATGGTTTTGAAGCGGGGTGTCATACATGATTTCCGGATCCGGAGATCTGGACGATTGCAAGTCTTAACCTCAAGAGTCCCAAGTCGAGTGCGATAATCTGGATCTTCAGTAGTTCCATCGTTCCAATATCCTCAGCTATTCAGACTCTACCTAAAAGTGTTGCCTTCACTTATAAGACCAGATAATCATGAGGAAAGCTTACAAAGCTCAAAGAGTGACTGGTGGACACATGGAACCAGTTTTCGATGACGAAGAGACGAGCACCACGCCCAATGCCCTTCTGGTAAGCTTTATCTCTTCGGAGCAACATTTTCACTTTCGCTGCGATTTTTGAGAATCCTAGATAGCCCAGTACTTGTGAGGCATTTTGCCACCCTCTCTTACAGCGCTAGAAATTCTGAATACTAATTCTGTGATCTTGAGGAACAGAGGGCAGCAAAGGCTGGTCAGCTAGCAGTAGTTCGAGGACTACTCGCTCAAGGGGCCTTCGTCGAACCCAGAGGCAAAAACCAATCCACTCCATTGCACGAAGCAGCATCGAACGGACACACCGAGATCATATCGCTGTTGCTTGAGAAGCGAGCCAACGTCAATTCTCGTAACGCATTTGAAAGCACTCCTTTGCACCAAGCAGCTTATGCTGGCCAGGTGGCAGCTGCTCAGTTACTAATACGTGCAGGTGCAGGTAGGCCCACCTTTTCGGAGCAAGATCTTCGTCTTTCTCCTTTGTTGTGAGAGCCTAGATGTCCCCGGGGCTTCTGGGACAACTCTATCCTCCTCTTTTGAAGCGCTCGAAATAGGAATACTGACGCCGAGATCGTGGGTACAGACGTGAACGATCCCGACAAGATCGGACGAACGCCATTGCACAATGCGGCTTCGAATAGTTAAGTCGCGATGATCCAGATGCTACTTGAAGCTGGATCGCATGTCGACGCAACAGACTCGGAAGGATTGACTCCACTACTCATGGCGTATCGCGACCGCGAAGCCGTGCGAGTTCTCTTAGAAAATGGAGCTAACATCAATGCAGCAGAACAAGACGGCAAGACCGTTCTGCACAGAGCTGTCGAGGCAAGGGAGCAAGGGGTCGTACAACTCTTGGTACAATGTGGCGCCGATATCAATGGACAGGACTCCGGAGGGCTAACTCCTCTGCATGTCGCTACCGAGATCTACGAAGCAGGCCCCATGCTACGGCTCCTGCTAGAATTGGGTGCAGACATCACAGCGAGGACGTCTGACGGCTTCACAATTTTACACTCTGCAGTCCTACATCAGGACAAAAGCACAGTCTCCAAGGTCATCAAGCTTGGCATCGACATCAATGCGACCGATAATGACGGCTATACAGCACTCATGGGCGCAGCTAGTACGTACATGTTTCTTCATTGTCTCTGCGGCTGGTGGACATTCGCTTACCGTGAAACTATCTAGTAACTGGAGATAAGAAAAGCACCAATCTACTGATCAACTCTGGAGCCAATATCCACCAACAAGGTCCTGATGGCGATGCGCTTCAGGTAGCTGCATTGAACGGTCGAACGAGAGTCTTGCAAGTATTGATAGATAAGGGAGCTGATGTCAATGCGCGTTGTGGCGAGTACGGGTATGCCATTCAAGCTGGAGCTTTCAAAGGAAAGAACAGGATCGTCCGCATCTTGGTCAGCAAAGGAGCAAACATTCATGCTCCAGGTGGGAAGTATCAAGATGCCTTGCAAGCAGCAGCGGCTGGCGGACGCAAAGCGAAGACAGTCCTTGAGTGGCTCCAAGGTTGGGAAGCAGGCACCGAGACAATCGAAGATAAGGACAGGGTCGAGTTGATTGGCAGGAGGAGAATAACAGTCAGAGGGATGAGGTTCGATGAAGACGATTCAAGTAGTGGATCTGGCGGGGAAGAGGAAACGACTAACGAGGAAGACGGGAAGACTCACGGGGAAGAGGAGGAGAGTGACTGGGAAGACGTGGAGACTGACGGGGAAGAGGAGTAGTAGGCTGAGTAACCAGATGAAGATGACTGGTGGAAGCCTCCCGAACTGCGTGGTGTCTGATACTGTATCGATAAGCATGATAGGTACAATATACCCGCTCTGCAATCTTTCTTGGAGCTCTCTTCAAATCCGGCAACCACTACTGTCACTACTCGCATGCACCCAGCCTATACTTCAGCTAATGCACGTGGACAACGCGCCCAAGGGCACTCTTACCTGACCCCTCTCCAAAGCCCCGCTAGTCTGATGCGAGCTGCCGGTTTTGAAGGCCCGTTGCCAAATAGCGCTTAGATTGAAACTGCTCGTGATCACGCCACCAGACCCGGCCAATCTATGCCACCATAGTCTAGTCATCTTCGTGAAGGTAGCAGTTGGTGGTTGCCTGTGCCATGTCCTCTGAAGTGCTAGTCTGGGCCAAAGATTTTCATCCGTCATTACGTCATATTGGTCTTGATACTGTACAGGAATTTATCAGGGCTGGTTTCATATTCTTCAATGAGTGAAAAAAGCGACCAGGAATACTAAGGAGCCCAGTATTGCCCGGATGGGGCTGCATGAGGCTGGCATCTGAACTCTTGGACGTGGAAAGTAACTTTGCCCCACCCACCTAATCAGCCGAAATAAGACTGACCCATCCTTGTGGGCCTGACACAGTCATTAGCGTGATTGGTTGACTGAATGCGGTATGTTGGGCACGAACATGACATGGCACGAACGTGGTTCACTATAAAGTATTTCACCTTGCATCCTGCTAGTTCACGTTCTCTTATACTCGCTGCCCGGGCACGACATGGCTATGTTGAAGGTCGTTAAAAGCCCGCCGAATGCCGCCGTTGAGTATGTATATTCACCTACCCTTCAAGATCATACTCAGTATTGTATAGTATTGTGTTGGTCCACGGTTGGTGCGATGACAAGCAACCATGGACGTACCGTTCCAACGACTCATCCATTTTCTGGCCCGAAAAACTTCTTCCGGCTGAGACTCCTAGAGCACGCATACTGACGTTTAAGTACAACACGGAAGGCTTCTGGCCTGTCAACGGCGAAACTCCGTTGGACGCGATCTCGGATGATCTATTCAACCAACTGATAGATGAACGAGCCAGAACAAAAACGGTAATACTGACGCTCTTGGTTTCCCGGTCTGCTCTGAGTGTGAACGCAGAGAGAGTGTCCCATAATTTTCGTTGCACATAGCATTGGCGGCCTGGTCTTCGAAAATGTAAGCCTGGTGCTCTCTGCTGCCGTCCCCCTCAAACTCATCTAGGTGCAGGGCTTGCTTAGATCGATCAGCGGCTCGAGAGAACACAAAAAGCTTGCCAGCTGCATTCGATATGTTGCACTTCTGGGGACTCCGTACAGAGGGACGGACAAAATGTCGTGGGCTGAGACTGCCGTTAACTTCCTGAAACTGACCAGGACGGCTTACTCACACTCGGAGAACTTATCTGAGAAGTTGGGAAAGTTTACCTTGCTCGGAGAAAAGCTTCCGGAACTGTTGAGATCACGGTCTTCGACTCCTGAGGCAGAGCTTGAAATAGCCTGCTTCTACGAGGGTCGTCCTACGTCTCTCGATAACGAAAACATTACTATTGCTACCGAGTCCGTAGTAAAAATCCCTGATTGCCCACTACCTCAACGTCTTGATGCCGAGCATCAGAGCATGGGTGAATTCCGAGGAAAGAATGATCCCAATTTCGAGAGGGTTGTCGGAAAGTTGGCAACATGGGCAAACGACCTCGAAAACACCAGTAGCAACGCGCCGCAAACGCCCGTCACTTCAAATACGACCTTTTCCGGTTCCTATAATCACGGGCTTCAGGTGGGAACGAATGTAGGGACAATGAGCGGGTTTATATTTAGAAGTGGGCCGTCGTGATGTCAAGCAAGGATCAAGTATCAAGTTGTGCTAGTGTCTCTCACTTTCTTCAAGAGTGAAAATGCGACAATTTATTATCCAAGCAGCGGTTTGAAGCTGGGGTCCGAAGTCTGTTCCACAGACGTGCTGACCTGTCGCGTCTCCCTAGAGGATATGTCGTAGCGGAAAGCCTTCGAGAACAAGATACTGCGAACCACGTTAAATGCTTCATCTTGAATCGCGTTCCGTAACAGTGATCAGCCTCGGCTGCTCTCTACCTTCCCCATGTGATTGTGCCAGAGTTATAACCTGTCTGAACGCCAGAATTATTGTCTCCGGAAAATACTACACTTGAGGACTGCATTCCTGATCAAAGCTTCAGCCTGCTAGCCAAGTCAGGATGATCAGTGGGTGTGAGTCGCACTGCCTCTTCTGTCAAGTTATAGGCATGGCCACTCTCAGTAGCTTCTTCGGAAGAGGACAGGCTTTCCTATGCAGAGAGGACAAATAGGTCTTCACATTTGTTCTTGGTGGACTCAAAGATTTCTATACGGCCATGGGATCTCGCTTCGCCACAGTCTATTTCGATAGATCGAGCGGGAGGTGTTGGAACCCTGGGTACCGAATGCTAGTGGATAGTGCAGATGGAGGAAATGAGAGTCTCTGCTTCAACACAACTGGCAGTGCCAGTGCGCTGTTTATATGTATATCTGAGTGCCATGCGTCACATAGCCCTCGAGGGAGGCCTCAAGCGGGTCACCGCAGGTAGCGGTTGTGGTTAGCGCAAAACGTTCAGACTTAGTGTCCTGAATCGCATAAAAGACGTATCCTTCTCTCATGCTGCGCGTTCTGCAGTGGGTATATCCAAGATACATACCGAGTACGAGTCTCGTAGATAAAATATTTCAAGCCCTCCGCCCTTCTTTGTCTTCGCGACTGTTGCCGCCGTCCGCTCCACGCCAAAAAGTCTAACAAAGTACATACCGACAGCGATAGGGATACGACAAGCTCTCTTTTCAATATCTTTGTTTGTTGGGTG
>WJFF01000109.1:98351-110389 GCA_011800825.1 Fonsecaea pugnacius | reverse complement strand
TAGGCGGGACGTTTGTCCCATTTCCCTGCCTGTGCGTCCCAAGAGTCTTGAAGACCCTTTTGCCCTCGCAACTTCAGGCTCCAGGGATCGATCCATGTTGGTCGCTTGCGGATACTTTCATGCTATGGCGCCGTCGGAACAATACCAAGGCATGGAAGTTGGTGGAGGTGAGTGGTGAATGGCAAACGCACAAAATAGAGACACGAAACAATGAAATGGGTAGTAGAATCAAATCCTTGCCTTCCCTAGAGTACATCGTCCGATTTCAACTCCCAGTGCGTTACAAGTTGCAAGTTGCAGTCATGTCATGTCATTCGTGCCTGTCCCACTGAGATATCCCCCCTTCGAAGGAAACATAAGACGAAAAGACACTTGAGATCAAAACCACCATTTTTCCCCTTGAAAAATCCCCCTGGTCACTCTCCCTTCAGGAAATAGTGCAGGCTCGCTCGCAGATGCTCAGATGTGCGCGGAATGCGACACAATCATCAGAGGCAGCAAAGATTTCGCAGAAAGCAGAACCCAGGTCATATCATGCCCGAGCCGTTCATCGAGGTGATGGTACAGAGATCCAACCCTTTTGTTTCCCTGCTCTCTTGCCACGAAATGACGCCATCCTATCAAAGCCCGGGATCCAGAAAAGAGTCGGAGAAAGACTTGTGGTGGTCAAAGAACGCGGGACCATTCCAGCTCCACCTGTAAGATGTGGAAGGCATGGTGCTCGACAATCTGCCTATGCGGATGCCGAGATCGCGTTCTTTTCCGTGGTGAAGTCCCAGAGCATCTTGATAAGATTCTCAGGGAGGGTGTAGAGATCAACGTGGAATTCGCCCTCTGCAGGAAAGTCAAGCATTAGTAACCGTTTGTCTAGCAGGAATGCACACAAAAAGGGGGGATAGGTATGCACGTACGCTCGGCATCGTTGCGCATCCACGACTCCTCACTCTTGTTGTCATGCACCATCTGCACAACCTGAAGAAGATCATCTTCACCAAGCTTCTGTAGGCCTTCGGCCAGCTTGTCCATGTCAATGACTTTGCTGTCACCCTTCTTTTTCTTTTGTGTTCCCCCAATTTCGCTTGTGCGTTTCTTGCTAGCAGTTTCCGTTCCGTTTGAAGTAGACTCTCCTGGAATGGGACCAGAGTTGCGAAGTGTCTCGAGAAGTGCCCCTTTGGGGTTCTTGAAGGTGATGATCTGTTTGGTCTCATAGCGCGCGTTGGCGAAATTGAGGTCGTGGAGGATACTGTGAACCTTGCCACTGAGATCTTTCATTTCGATTCGTAGTTCGAATTCACCCCATCCATCTTCAGCAACACGGAACGGTGGCTTCTTAAAGGCTGTCAGGACGGACAGTGGTTAGCAAGTTGACATACAATGGCAAAGAAAAGAGGTGTCATGTCAGTACTACATACTTTGTGTCGCCTTGTCACCAAATGAGTCGTGGAGAAAGTATGTTACCGACTCAAAAATGTCTGCATCAATCTCCTGCTTTGTGTCGGCGTGAAGGAGGAAAATCTTCATTGACCAATGTCTGAGAGGAAATCCGGTCACGCCACTGTCGGCACCTGGACTGTAGACATCATGTCAGAACAGGATCTTGAAAAGTCGCAAGTAATTGCAAGTGCTGAGCGGTAGGTTGGGGCATGTCGGAAACTCCAGGCACATGAAGATGAGAGGAGGGCGAGCGCGGGGCGAGGCGCGAGTTCAGGAGTCAACATAAGACATACATGATCTTCTGCTCCGTCACAATTTTGACACTGCGTTTGACCTGTAAAGACTGTCAGTCGCGTTGTAATATACAGGGAACACGACACTGAGACTTACGTCCGGCATGATGGAGAGCTGTGTTTAGTTGAACCTAAAGTGACAGCGAAGTGGTGGGGTTTGTAGATCGTCTGTGTCGTGGCTGAAGAGGACCAGGTGAGAAGAGGGGAACTTGAAGATGTGGTGAACAACAGTGTCAGGTTGATCAATTCAAGAGATGTCGGAATGTCAGTAGAGGCCACGCTCAGTCTGACGCAGGACGTTAACCAGAGAAGAGGTGAACAGGGGTTGCCAACTTGGTTGTCGCACTTCGTGGGAAGATGCTTTGCCGTTCACGAAGAAGGTTGAGTGGATCTCCAGGGATGAGGTGGGCTGCCTCTATATATACATCATAAAGGGCAACTTAGCCGAGGCCTAGCGCCAAAATGAACTGGGGTGATCAGTGACGAATTTTGGGTTAAGATAGAGTGACACAGGCGTTGTGGGATGGATGGTCTTCTTCACAACTCCATTCATTCTTGCCAAGGCTAGCCGTTGGGCAGACTGCGTCTCTATCTAAGGTCAGGTGATATGAGAGTTTCAGAGCCTATGGTAAACCATGAATCACATCTCTTTCAGATGCGTTGCTCTGCAATTGCTCTGCTGGTTGGCAGTTGTAGATTCCTTGCTGGATCAATCCTCCACTCGCTATCGGACCATGCATCATGACTTTTGGAACAGAGACTCATTGTCCTGCTGGGCCTTGATGAACGCTTCCTTGAAGAGATTGGCATCTGTGGCGGGTTAGCACGTGGGTAACGGGTCATGGAGAGGCAATGTCATACTCTCGCTATTTCCAAACCGGATTGCAAGGGTCTGCGCTTCTGGCTCGCCTTCGCTGACATCTGCTGCAACATTCCAAACCCAGCTTCGATCGCTACCCACATTTGGTGAAAGCTTCATATCAGGGGTGACTAGATGTATAGATTAGCCAAATGCCATCCGGCGGCGAGCATCACAGACAGACGAAGACTTACCATAGTGATTCGCGCAAACCTTGAGAGTCTTGTCTCGGCGCATAACCAATCGCGTCTTCCCGTTCTCCTTGTGCTTGAGCAGCCGAACATCGCCAGTGCCTCTCTCTTTCCACTCCTTCGGCTCGCGGTCGAACTTGAAAAGTTTGGCACGCATCTTGAAGACCTGTTCCTCCATTTCCTCATTGGTCTTTGTCTCGACTTTCTCGGTCAGTCGGACCACGGGCTCGAATTCCACATCTACTTCCTCCTCTTCGGCTTTGTCCTGTCACATCAACAAGGTCAGCCCAGGTCTTCCCCCTTGAATGGGTAGAGTATATCTCACGTCGTCTTCATCCTCTTTCTTCTGCGCTTTGGAACTACCGCTGGGTTCATCCTTTGCATTATCATCCTCTTCGACTTTGCGCTCTTTCTTGGCTCCTCCACCAAACATGGAAAAGACGGAGTCCTTGACGCCGGTCGCCGCTGCGCTGGCAGTACTCGCGGCAGTACTGGCGGCTTTGGCAGCAGTCTCGGTGTAGGTGGTAGACTTGGTCTCTTGAGCAGGGGCTTCGGACGAAGGATCACCCAGGGGATTCGTCACGAGATTAGTCTCTTGTTCAGCCGGTCTCAAATCGGACGACGCAGTCTGATCCGCAGAGGGAGTTGGTTTAGCATCACCCGAGTCCGCCATATTTGCGAGGTATGCGAACGACGAAACGAAATTCTAAATCAGAGAGCACTCGACAAGAGCGGACGCGAATTGAAGGATAGACGTCTGCAGATTGAGGCGATTGCAGGTGTTTGTTGGCACCCCACACTAAAATATCAAACACCTACTGACAACCCATGATTTAACATCCAGACACTTGGGGCGCTGCAGAGCCCGACGCCAAGACAACCCCCCAGTGACCCCTTAATGACATCACCCCCTGATCTGGCCCGCCGTCACCAGCTGGTGTGATGGTGAATTGTGTTTGCCTGTTGTGCCTGTTCATCTTCCATTGTATCAACTGCATCGACGCTAGTAAATGCTGTTCATGCGCTGTTCTCTGTTGATTCTCCTACGGTCCCGCGAGGAAAGCGATGCTCTGATCCTGGAGAAATGCCACTCCTCCAGCTGCCAGACGATGTGATCCCCTCCATCCTAGCCTACCTAGATCCACAGGACTATCTTGCATTTTGCCGCGCATCGAAAGCCGTGTACTTAAAATACCGACAAGATTCCGTGTACTGGAGACATGAAGCCTCGAACACATTCCGTCTCCCGATCAGCCCCCTTCTCGCGGCCGACGGCCCTCGCTGGTACTGGCTGTACAAACGACTCAAGACCCAAACTCGACTTTACACTTGGGGCCAAGGATTGAAAGGGAGCTTGGGACCTGGAAGACCTCTCTCAGTGCCTCGTCGACCACCGACTCATGGTCCACCTCATCTTCCACCTCATCTTCCCCAGAGGGTCCTTCCACGCGTCCCTAGTCGTCCTCACCCAACCATGATCCATTCACGACCGTTCCAGCGAGCCTCCTCCAGCTGGCCCACAGAGGTTCACATCCCCGACGACGTAGGAGTGATAGCTGATCTTCAGTGTGGAGGCTGGTCCACTACCATTTTGTCCTCAGACGGCAAGCTATACACCACCGGCTCAATCGATTCTGCGGACGGCAGAGTGGTAGGCGAATCTTCCGACCGCTTCCGCCAACTCGAGTATCTAACTCAGAGCACCTCTGCCGTCCGACAATTTTCTTCCGGTCGTCGTCATATCCTGGCACTCACTGACGAAGGGAAAATTCTCTCTTGGGACAGAATTAATGCCAAAGGCCTCATGGTCTTCTCGAGGACTGGGACAGACTTCGGCGGACGACCAACTAGAGTCGCTGCAGGTTGGGCAGAGAGCTCTGCCTATGTGCCGAATATAGGTATCGTCTATTGGAGTCCCATCCGAAATGACCAGTTGGACGAAATGCTGGATGGGAAGGAGGTCAAAGAGAGGGTTGTTCCAGGAACTGCGAAGCGAAGAGCCGAGACGGGAGACGTGGAGGTACTCAAACATATCGTTCTCGAGAATTACATCGTATGGATCACGAACGAGTCCAAGGTCTACGCATGTGCTGTCCACGTCGATAACCCTGATCAGCGAGGACCAAGTCATCCCCCATTCGAGCTCCCGGGCTTCGACGCACCAGGTCGTGAATTGAAAGATATCCAGGGCCAGTTTCACAGGTTTGGTGTTTTCACAGCAGCAGGCGAAGTACTTGCTGGTGACATAGACTACATCAGACGTTGTGATGAAGTGGTCCGATATCATCCCGACTTGCTGTCATCAAATGATTGGTCTACCATGACGACCTTGCTTGCCTCCAGACCCAAGGACATACCTGCCATGCAACATACAGGCGTCATAGCACTTGCATATGGTGACTACCATTACCACGCCCTGCACGCTAACGGCAAAATCACTTCATACGGCACGGACTCTCAATGCTGTGGTTCGCTAGGCCTTTCTGGTCCGGAACACGGCGGTCGGTTTCGTGGCCTGCGTCGAGGAAGACCTGGCCCACGAAGTGATGGTGAATTGCTTCCTATTGCCAATATCCGTGGTCGTCAAATCTGGTTTGAGCCTGAACGGAAGGATTGGCTACAATGGATGGAAGACCAGCTAGGTCAACCAAATTTCACTTTGAACGGCCAGCCAGCCCGGCATATCTGGGACGTTGATGCGGTAAAACAGGCTGCATTCAGTGAATGGGTCGAGCAGGAAGGGAAGCATTGGGAAGAAGGACCTGCGAGCAACCTTACCTCAGATTCAGATGCTCAGCCAGCCAAGAGCCAGACCACAGAGGACTATGCAAATCTCGGATCCTACTTCCCAATTGCTATCGCAGCAGCAGGCTGGCACAGCGGTGCTTTGGTTCTGGTCGATGAGGACAAGGCCCACGATGTGCGCAGCAAATGGGTTGTGTCGAGGCAAGAAAGCGGTGAAGACAAGACACGCTCAATGCCAGGCGCGTTTGAGAGTCTGGATCTCGACGAGGTCTATGTCTGGAAGAGAGCCGGATTTCCCAAGGTGCAGTTACCGAATGGGTTCGAAATGCCAGGTGAAGGCGAGCTGAGGCCATGGAGAGACGGAAGGCCGACTATGAAGGAACTGGGTCTTGAATGATGGAGTCAGGTTCAAGTCAAGGCTGCGGGCTTTTTCGACGACCTTTAGGAGCCAAAGAATAGATCACACGCTAATTGAACAGCATTATCTTCAGTCATCTGCTGTGGATGGACAACACAGAGATGTCACTTTCGCTGCGCTTCCCTAGTGACGACAGCGACCTCTCCCTCGACATCGAACCCTTCCAGCGAGTTCATTGCCCTTGTTGTCTGAATATTTAACGACATCGCATCGGGTCTCCGTACCCCACCCATCCTGGTCTTTTGCTCCCCCAGCCACCTCCATGGTCTTCAGTACCTAGCTAGTCCTATCACCACCGCATCGACGTTATGTCTCGTCTTACCATGCTTGTCGGTCTTCCTGTATTGTGTGAAGATCAGACATGGAACTCATCAAGCTCTCGAGTTCTCTCTCCTTTGGCCCTTCTGGGCAATTCTTCACGTCGTCCGGCCGGCTGAGACGAAGACGACTCGGATGGCCTGGGCCACACGACCAAAGGTGCTACATACATACATACATATCACGGATCGTGGCATGGAAAATACTATTGCATCAGAAGGTAAGAATGGTAATTGTTATTCATGATTTCTATCCAAGGCCTGAGGTTCCGCATGTACTCGGTACTGTAGATGGTATACATGGGTGGTACGTTGAACACGGAGTGTACATCCAATCTCAGCCGCCCAAAGTCTAGGTAAGTAAGTGGTCAGGACCCATGTATACGCCCATACCCGTGCCCGTCGACGCCATAGCTGTTTTCTGCTGTGCTAGATGCCTGGCAACCACCACCAGCAGTGGCGGCAGCATCGTCATCACTCTCGTCGTAGTCCTCGTTCTGGACCTCGATACCGCGGCTAGAGCCGTTGTGCGAGGCTACCTCCTCCTTCTTCTCCTGCTGGTCAATGAACAAAAAGCTGCTGACCACAATCCCCGCGCCGACCCAGTATACCCAGCCCTCATAATGGCCTTGAAGGACCATTTCGCCAACCAGAGAGAGGGGAATTGTGAGGCTCAGCCCCACCGTCACCAAAAGTGGAGAGGTCAATACCATGGCATAGGCCCAGCAGAGGTCCGAGAAGAAGCTCGCGCAGCTGTTGATGAGCAGGATCGTCCAGATTCTCCTGGAGGGAGGGAAGGCGAAGGGCTCGAGGCCCGTGAAATGTAAGATTGGGAATAGCGGGAAGAGGAGGACCAAGTTGTAGGTGCCGACCAGGCCGAAGAAAAGGGGCATGTTGAGAGATCGCGGTAGCGCTTTCAGCGTCGTCTTCTTCAGCGTGATTGTGTAGACGCCGTAGATGATGGCGGACAACAACGCAAAGGCATCCCCCAAGGCGAGTTCCGACGGCGGTTTGTCCGGGAACGTGTCCACGCGTCTGAGGATCGATCTCCCCACCACTGGTTGTGAATCAGGGGAGGCACCGTCCGCCTTGCCTGAAAAGTCCACGCTCGAAATCAGCATGATACCCGCAAAGGACGCCAGGACGCCACAGAGTTTCCGCCAGGTGAACTTCTCAGTCCCTGTCAAGGCGCCAATGAAAAGCGTCCAGAAACTCGAGGTTGAGGTCAGAATAGTGGTGGATGCCACCGTGGTGTATTTCAAACATGCCATAGCAAAGTAGTTGGCGCTGAACCATAGTATGCAAAAGGCAAAGGCCAGCCTGGCCGTGGGGATGATTCCCAGATGTTTATCCCCTTCTTCCACATCATGATGTCCGGGATGACGGACGTCCGCGTTGGGCCCGTTCCTGCTGGGTTTCTGAATGAATGTCTCGGACTCAAAGTCCTGCACGTCTTCACCATCTTGTGTATCGTCAGTGATCGACAGTCGTCGATAGCCTGTTCTCTTGACTGTCCGCAACACGCTCGCGCGGATCGTATCGTACAAATCACCATGATCCCGATGCCGTCTATATGCGATCTGGAGGAGTGTAGGAATCATGCCCAGCATGAAGGTCGAAGTATTGAGATAAGTCAGAAAGAAGGGTTTGGCATAAGTGTTGTCAGCAAAGATACTCTGGATGTTGTATGCGATTAGCACTATTCTCCTAAAAACCAAGGACCGCACGACCCTCATGCATGCATACATACACTACCGAGAAAATTGGACATGGTCCATAGGAAGACGACAACAAGCAGAAGAATCAGGCCCAAGGTGTGAGAGGCTAGTCCGGCGAGCCGTCCACGACCACCGCGTGCTTGAGGTTGGAGGAGTCTCTGCCTCGAGGAATTCCCCAGAATGCCATTGTCCTCCATCTCAATGGGCTCTTCTTCTGAGGATTGAGATGGAGGGAGACGGACAGGCATGCTGTAGGCCCCTTCGCGCCCAACATTGCTTATGAGAAGGAAATTTCACTTAGGTAAGGGCACCGGCACGCGGCTCTGGCGCCCCGGCTCGTGGGGGGGTTTTGAACGAGAGTGCCGTAGTAATGATAGGGATGGATATTTTCTGGGTTTTCTTTGCCCAAACGTCTTGAACGATAAGTGGCTGACAGCTCAAAGTTAAAGGATAGATAGGGGGGGATAAGGTAAAGACTGGACCAAGTATGTCATTGCGCAGGGAGCGCCACCAGCGCCACGAGGGCGGAAGGGCATGCCTCTTACGTATAAGCGGGCATTTCCGCTGGAGCCGTTTCAGCGCAGGCAGCGCTTGAAGCGCAGGCGATGCATGATGCATGTCGTGTGACACAACCACCAAGCACCAAACACCTCCCAGGCTTGTTCCCCCAACGTATCTGAATCCAAAGTACTTGTACTTGGGAAAGCAACTCGGTCGCTCCTAATAATAACGCAGCGCGCGCGACAGAGAAAGAGTATCTCGACGAGCTCGGCTGCTGCCTTTGCAACCAGGATCTTACAGTCTATTTCTTCCCTCAGACTCCGGGATGCCAATGATCCCTTCTCGTCCCGGCTGGTCCCTCTTCGTTCAAGCTGCGTACGCCTTCGTCGCAAGCCAGCGGCGCCGAGAGATAAGACTTTGTGACCTCACCATGGCTGTTGAGCGCACCTTTCGTGAAGAAACCCAGACGAGCACGAGTCGAGGACGGTCTCTGAAGCCAGAGACTGCTTCCAGCTGACGACGGCGGCGCGGTCTAGCTCAGTGGCTGTCGTCGCGGCGTCGCAAGTTCTTGCTCAAGAAGATGGGCTACCACTCGAGCAAGAGTTTGTGATATGATGCTCCACGGAGTAAATCTCACGTTTCTGCTTCTTCGCCTGACAAAACGGCTCATCGTCGGGGGGCAAGCCATTCGTTCGCCTCAGCGAAGAGCTTGGCCTCCTTGACGTCTGTGCCTGGCACTTGACTTGCAGCATAAATCTACCCGTAGTTAGCATGAGTGATTCTAGCCAGCAATTTCAACTGAACTTACCGCATCCCATATCTTCCAGGCTTGATCGAGACTCTTAGTCAAGTAACCACTGCCGCGAAGTTGTGCGAACCAATTGTACTTCCCTTCTTGCTGCTTAATGCTAGTTTTGAGCGCGTCGGTTGGCTCGGGTTCTTCGCTGACAGCGTCCAGGTACGTCTTGACCGCGATTGCAAGCCCTGAGCCATTGTCGCTGGAAAATGGGAGCCTATGAAGTCGAATTAGTCGGGCATGTCGCAGAGATCGCGTAATACACGAACACACCTTTGAGCAAGAGCAATCCAATCTTCACGGTCCCGATCCACATCACCGTTCAAAAACATGCTCGTCATAATTGTTTCCAAGAGATCTCTAAGGGTCGTGCGGACTGCCGAGATCTTCCAAGCATATGTCAACAGCTGCCGATCGAGAGGCCCGACAAATCCCATAGGCTTGTGCCGGATTCTACCCAGACACGCAACCTTGGAAATGAGGTTTGTATTGACTTTCCGGTCGTGATCCTTGTCTAGGGGAGAGTTAGCAGCCTTCGGGAGAAAGAAAACGGTCGCACCAACCAGTCTTTGCTACCGGATCTCCTGAAGCAAAATTGCCAGTGAACAGCCCTAGTCTTAGCATCTCCACGCCAATGATGGTACACTCTTCGTCGGCGATCGACAACGCTGTTTCCAGAGCCTTGCCCCAGGTGGTCACGTTGTGTTGGTCATCAACGTAGCCACGAACTTGTAAGTACCGGAAGACCGTGTTGACGGCTACCTCATCAGCAGTTCGAAGAGCTGGATGTTCCAACTTGCCGAAGGTAATGGTCTTCTTCGCAAATGTAACGTCTTTAAGAGACCGTAAACAAGGTAGAAATAGACCAACATTCTGTTCAACGTCAGAGGATGCACGGCTCCAGAATCTTGATACCTACCTCGCCTTTGCCGATCACGGATTCGATATTGGACCCTCGGACTCTCCACTGGACCAACTTCGGCTTCATGGCTGGAGTGTTTCGAATCTCAATTGTCAAGTTGCTTGTATCCTGGGAAATCCACGGATTGACCTTGATGACCCGGGACTGGTAGTAGTAGTTGAGCGACTCTGCCAGGATTTTAAGCGCTTCGGTTCGGTAAGGGTTAAGGAGTTCTATCACCAATCTTCGATAAGGTTCCGAATCGAAGACTCCCCCAGGAAGCGAAAGCGCGATTTCTCCAGACGTGAGCCAATTTGGTACTTGCGGGCCGAGCATGCCCTTGGAGACGTAGAAGAACAACTCCTCGGGTAGTCTCTGTCCAACAAATTCGTGGACATCGCCGGGCGCCTCGTCAAAGTTGAGGGGAGCAACGACGCCGTTCTTTTCCATTATCACGTGGTGCCTGATGGTCATGATCGCCTTCTTGTAACGGTCGGCGTACTCCATGCTCTGGACTTGAGGGTTGTCTCGGTGATAGTTGCAAAGTTGCATGACACTTTTGCCAGCCCCGTTAAGGAGGGTGATGGCATCTACAATGCCCGTCGACTTCGCCGCGGCCATGCTTTCCAGGATAGGGAAGGTCGGAGTGAAGGAGGTTCCAAGCAAGAGTTGGGCGTCTCGAAGCACGTCCTTGTGGGCTTTCAGTGTATCCTCGCACACCGCGCGGCTGACCAAGCTCAGGGTCGAGTCGTTGAGATTGAAATCCGTCACCACCCTGTCCACTCCAAAGAGAAAGCACTCGGTGCTGCCCATGACAGCATCAATGTATTGATCTTCCAGTTTCAAAAGATAAGACAACTGATGCCCGGTTCAGTCTCCAACACTTCCAACAGATTCCCCGTGGGTCGACTCACCTGCGCAGTGGCACTGTATGGAGCGACCATGTATTGAACATTATTATCAAACAACAGCTTCTGAAGCGTCCGGGTCATGATTTCGACGGGGTATTTTGCCTTTCCAAAGTCTGTCACCGTGCGCTTACTGTCCCCATTCATGTAGTGATGCCACGCTTCATCTTGTACTCTTCGGCTATCGGCCAGTTGCGAGTCGGGGAGGCTTTTGTTCACGTAGTCGAGGCCGTTGAAGACGAACACCAACGTGATGCCATTCTGTCGCAGGAAGGCGATGTCGTCCTCGACGGCTTTTTTGAAGACAAACGGCTGGCCCCCGAGGGCATGCTTGAGAGGCTCTTCATTGTTCCCGTTGAGGCGCAGGTTCAGGTAGTAGGAGGCATCAACACCGATGACGGCGTCTCGCAGCATTTGCAGCTGGCAGAGTTCGACATGCCTGCTTGCCCACTGGTCGAACTTCTGGACTGATTGCAAGGTGAGAAGAGCAATGGGCACAAGGTTAGGAAGGGGGTTCCAATACCTGACATGCTAGGCGGCTGGCAAGAGCAAGGAAAGGAAGAACAAGTTCAACGCAGGCGAGAATCAGCAGTCCAAGAACACAAAAGCGACCGCTGAAAAAAGGAGTGGATGAGTGAGTAAATGAATCAAACAGCTGAAGACAAAATCGCTTTTGTGTCTGAAGCAAGTCGGCGGAACAGTAACAGGTGGATTTGTCTGCGCATTTACGGGCGTGGAACTTTCTAAAGGTCAACGTTGTAACTTTTGGAGGATGCAAACTGCGGGCGCTAACAACCACTCGGGTCTAGACAAGTGCGACGAGTACCGAGTACCATGGACCTTGAGTCCCGTAACTTGGTACAAATAAGACTGTGGTTTCAACCAGGGAGGGAACCCGACTGGTGCCCGCTGTGTCTATTTCTCCGCCTACTCAGCCCCATCTTCAGAGGAGGCACA
>WJFF01000109.1:64902-89554 GCA_011800825.1 Fonsecaea pugnacius | reverse complement strand
CCGCGCGTGGTAATACCCCGGATCGACCCCGGATTTTACTCTCTCTCCCTCTCCGCGCGATGCCCAGGGCCTCTCCATATCTCGCCGTCTGGTACAAGTATGGAAGTGCAACCGAAACCAGATGATGTTTCGCCCATGAAAAAGAATCTCCTTCAAAAGTCGCGGTTGGCTGGCTCAATCAAAACCGGCATTCTGAGCTTCTTTCTGCCCTCTCAGTCAAAAGCGATCCGTATCTTCACACCATGGGAACGTCTCGAGCAGCTAAAGACGATGATGTCGAAGAGGGCAGAGCTGTCGAGCTTGAAGAATGCGCAAACGTGCCTGGGGACGTCGTCGTTGTCGAACAAGGCAACGGCGCCGTACTCCTTGACGTTACCCACGTAAAGGGGCAACCAGGAGGAACCAATTTGAAGTTGACCAAGGACGGCCATGTCAGTGACTACCTACCCAAGCTCAATGATGAAATGACTTTGTCCCTTGCATGTTCTAACACTCTCCCTCTTCCTACAGACTATCCTCGTCCCACAGCCCACGGATGATCCCAATGACCCATTGAACTGGTCCGATCTCAAGAAGAATCTCCTCCTGCTCGCCATCAGCCTTGCAGCGTTTCAAAGCGACTATCAAACTGCCGCGGGCGTTCCGAGTGTCGGCCTCCAGGGCGTTGAGTGGCATCTCTCCCCCGTCCACGTCAACTACGCAGGGAATCTCAATGTGTTGATGAAGTGCGTTTATGATGGATCCTCTTTGACCCCATCGATTCCCTGAAACGCTGGACTGACTCTGTATTTCTTTCTCAGTGGGATCGGAGGACTCGTCTGGATTCCTTTGATCTACTTCTGGGGCAGGGCTCCCGTATTGTTCTGGACCAGTTTCATCGGCACCTTTCTCACTCTGGCGACCTGCCTCGTCCCCGATTTTGCCGGATACTACGGTCTTCGGGCATTGATGGGGGTCTTCCTCAGCTCCGGTCCCGCGGTCGGCCTGGCTTTCATCCAAGACGTCTTCTTTCTCCACGAACAAGCGAGGAAGATCGGCATCTGGATCTTCGCCGTGCAAATCTGTCCCTACTGTTCGCCCATGTTTGGCTCGTACATCATTGCGGCCACGGGATCGTGGAGAGCCACGTTCTGGGTGGTGTTTGGCCTGGAAGTCTTGGTCCTGCTCTGTCTGGCCCTCTTCCTCGACGAATCCTTCTATCGAAGGGACCTGCCGCTGTCAGAGCAGCCCCGGCGCGGTACCAGGATCCTGCGCCTCGTCGGTTGGTGGCAGCTTCAGGTCCACCGTCAATACTTTGCCAATTTTGCAAGCTCGTTCCTCCGCGTGTTTGAGATCTTGCTCAAACCGATCATCATCCCGTTGTTGGCATTCTAGTTAGTCTCTTCGCAGGGGAACCCCTCTCCTTTTGAGCACTATAGGTGCGTGCTAACACGGTCCAAAATCCAGCTTATTGAGCTGTATGTGGGCGATCGGCATCAATCAGTCGTCTGCCATTCTCTTCGCCGAACCCGTGTCCGCGGGTGGCTATGGAATGAGCCTGAATTCCACGGGTTACTTGTATTTCGCGCCGATTATTGCGGTTCTGATCGGCGAGACACTGGGCCATTTCATCAACGACGTGAGTTTCTCCATTCCTCCCTTTTGTTCATGCCTTTTTCGGAAATAAACATTGTCGACATTTTTGCCACATCAAAAGACACATGAGAACGACGGCAAGTGGAAACTGAAAACAAAACCAATTCTCTCTATCTAGTGGACCACCACCCGCTACGTCCGCCAGCACCACGGGGTCTTCAAGCCCGAAGCTCGTCTCCCCCCAGTCTACCTGACCCTGTTGCTCACCGTCCCCGGCCTCATCCTCGTCGGACAGGCGTTGGAAAAGCACCTGTCGTGGGTCGCCGTCGCTTTCGGCTGGGCCATGTACACCGCCGCGGTCATGATGTTCTCGGTGCCCCTGTTCGCCTACGCGCTCGACTCGTACCGCAACGCGCCGGGCGAAGTGTCGGCGTGGTTCAACTTTGCACGGATCATCGGCGGCTTCTCGGTGGGGTATTTCCAGCAGGGCTGGGGTCTGCGGGCCGGGTTCGACGTCTCGTTTGGCGTGCAGGCCGGCATCGTCGCGTCGGGGGGGCTGATCATCCTGGCGCTCCAGATCTATGGTGAGAAGCTCCGGGCCAGGGGGGGCGTCTTGAGAGACTGAGAGACTGAAGTTCTGCCGGGGACATGCTGCATTGTTAAGATCATAATATAGGATGTAGATGCCCAAGGGCAGAACCACGTGCGGTGCGAAGCATTCAAGATGCGTACTTTTCTGCTAGAGCCTAATAAAAGTTTCCCTTGATTCCGTTCCGAGCCACACAAAATGTCTATATAATATCGCATTTGCGGTTCAAGCGCTCCGTGCTCTTACGAGTCAGAGCCTCCACAAACCAAGTTATGGTCCTGACGAAAAGACTGTTATTACAAAGGTTGCTCACTCTGAACATTCGGCATATTGACTTAGGAAAGTGTCTGAAGTGAACAAATGTCCAATGAACTGGACGCATTTCTCGGCCCGAAACCCATCGATAGATGGGTTGGAAGCTAATATGATATCCAATATATTACTCGCGGAAAATAGTTAAACAGTCGTGCTTATCGTAGCTTCGAGTCAACCCACAGCTGTTAAATCAAAGATTCATTCGTCTCGTGCATGTGGAATCAAAAAAACAACTTCATCTGAAAATCAAATGTCGTCTACCAACCACAACGCCGGTATCAGCTGGCCCGCGAGCCTCAAAGGAGAGGCGAGGACGTTGGTAGACTTATTCTACCAACTGCTCGATAGCAAATCGCCACAAGCTGGCTCTCGGCTGGTTCAAGAAGTGTTCACCGAGGATGCAAAGTTTTTCTCGTCGGCGGGATATTTCCAAGGACAAGGTATGTTCCGTACACGTTGGTTGCGTTACACCCACCTCCACCTCCAGTTCCCGTTGTGCCCGACACGGCAAGAATTGAGAGACATATTGGAATTCCGTGTCTGAAATATTTTTGGTGTTATATACAGATATCGCCCTGTCACGAGATGGCATCTGGGAAGAATTTGAGAGTCGAAGTCACGAGCTTCGCAAGATCTATTTCAATGATACCGACGATGGACAGGAATTGGACCTGTTGATCGTGGGGGTGGCCGTCATCAAGCCACATGGCGGAAAGGCGACAGCCCTGGAATTCATTGGCCGCGCCATCGTGGTCCAGGATACAGTCAAAGGTCCCCGGATTCGTTACTATCAGCCGATCGTGCCGGGTGCAGCTGGGCAACCAATTCTTGCGCATGTTTGAACGATCGAGCTGCTTCTGCCGGAGGTGGAAATACCTTGTCGCCGACAAGGTGGATATACTAGGCAAGGCTACCGCAAGATGAATGCTGCCCCGTGAAGCCATATCAAAGTATTCAGGCTTGCCCGCTTTGTGGTCGGAGAGGAGGCCATCAAGCCACTCGGTAGTAGTATCGATCCAAGAATCCAAATCGATGTTGGCACTCCTGCCTTGTGGCCTATATTGTATCTCTGCAACGCCTTTAGCTTGGGCCCATGTAGTGACAAAATCCATAATTTACCTAAATTATGCTATTTTCGTGCCGATCAAATAGTCATTTGGACATTGCGAGTCATCTGTCCAGTGGGTTCGGATGAGGTTCTTTGAGCTTCTGCAACGACGCTTCGAGCGAGGGCCGCAATGTCTCGAGCAAATGGGAAACTGATCTTGGACCCTGTGATGAATTCCATCTGGCCGAAATACCCCGCCGCTACGTCCAGGAGAGCCAGGTCTGAATGGACCGAAGGCGATCGCGGATTCTGGAGGACAAAGACGAAGAGGTTCACAAAGGCCCGCATGGGAAAGTGTAACGCAAACCTGGGAAAGTGGTCTCAGCAGTATACCGGATAGATGTCGTTTGCCGCACACTCACGATTGAGTACCAACACTGTCCATATCCAGACTCCGTACGATGACAATGAGACTCCGTGCGGCGTTTGCGACCAAATGCGAACTCACGTGGATTTGTTTTTTGATCCGATGGGCCAGTTCTGTATCTCCGTACTCGGAGAACGATTGGATGACCCACGGGTACAGAAAAGTAGAATGCGCTGCCATGACAAGATCGTAAAAGGAACAGTGTGCCGTCATTAGTCCCAAAAGCTTCCTGTTGCCCGGCATCTTGAATTGCTTTAGGAAATCGGTGGGCTGGAGCTGTAAGGGTATTGACTCTTTCCACGCTTGGAGTTGGTTGTCGAACTGCTCCACGAGGCTGAGCATCCTCTCCGGAGGCTCTTGAAGCGCTCGGGTAGTGAGCATTTGCTTACTGATCTGGTGGTAGAATCGACAGGTCTGAATGATGTAGGTGAGCGTCTCAAGTTCAATGGTGCTCCTAGGGTGGACTGTCTTGGGTATCTCGCAACTAATGTCATCATCGTCAATCAACTTGGAGACGGATTAGTCGATAGTCTCGTCAAAGCTTTGATCCTGCCTACCGAAGGCTGACCACAGCGCTGTGCGATGTGTTTCTCGGTGCAATACACCGCCCAGAAGAGCCAAGTGGACTGAAGCGCTTCTGAATGTTCATCGGCGTCGGCATCAAGTCGCTTCCGATGAAGACCCAAGGATTGAGCAAGAAGTGCTGCATTTGACGCCAGGCCTGAGCTCAATGCTGGGCTTGCTAAACCTTCTGCAAACAGAGCCTGAGGTTGATCGATTCTTAGTACCCCTCTTCGAGATTTAGCAGCTCATGTGCTCACCATTGTCAGTAGAACTCGAACGGAGAGCAGTGTTGGTCTGGTGAGCAACAATTCGCTATGGACAGACAGGGAATTGGAGAAATAGCTCCAGGATTCTCTTTGAACGTCGGAAGGGTTGGCTTCTGGAAATTGGGAGCGATACATTCGACAGCCCCCGGCATAGACAACGTTCCGCAGGGCGTACCAAGCAGGGTCGTCACGCTGTCCTTTCCCCGAAAGGTGAGACCGTAAGTGCTGTTCGAATTCCGGTCGATAGACGCTCTCCCAGAGGTTGTCCACTGAGCGCTCGAAATATGCTTCGCAATACAACCAAGCAAGTGACGGCTCGGGCTCAGCGCTTTGAGACATAGGCTGAGTATGCTCCAGTTTCGACTGCCGCGCCCAGCTGGCTTTCATTTCCTCGGCGATTTCAGCAAACTCGTCGGATCTGTGTTTTTGGCAAATCCACGCAATTCCCGGGCCAGAACAGATTGAGAGCCAGTATCCAAACCCTGCCAAAGTCACTCTGAGAAGGGGTATCGAAATGGAACACACGCACCATAGTGGTTTGGAATTATCTGTCAAGACAATCAGTATCATGCCTGATCGACGTAGAATCTGTCCTCGTGTCACTTACGCTTTCAAGGTCGTGAGAGCTATGCGTCACTGCATTGGCGCCCTCATCTGCATTGGTAGCACGATATTCCCCGATGGGAGGCGGATTTTCTGTAGGGAAGACGAACAGGTTTTGTATCAAGTCGTCGCTTTCTTCAAGAGGTTCTGGTGCGACAATCTGAGGCAATGTGTCAAGGCCTGGTAGGGTTCCTGCAGGGTCAAAGAAGCCTTCAGTGAGAGGCCACAGGTCCCCGTCGTCAAAAAGAACATCTGGGAAGTCGAGACTGTCGAAGGAATAGGTCGGGACGTTTGGATGTGAAGTGGATTCAAAGTGGATGGTTTCTGGGTCGTCCATGAGAACAGTAGTTGAGTGATGCCGGCTAATTTTCTCCTAGACTCTTGATTTTGCAGTCAATACATGTTATGATGGGAGGAGAAAAACACTGTGAGGGTAGCAGGAGCAAGCGGAGGGGTAACTTGTTGACGGTCACCTGGAAAATCTCTATACGAGAACAGGTGACGGGGCATCCCGTCAAGGCATGGAGGCATGAGGCCCATCCAGCCGGTGCTCCGAGGTAGAAACTAACAGTGCGGAGGGGCGGTAAGGGCAGTAGTGGCCCTAGCAATGTCACTTGGGCTTGACGCGAAGGTGCGAAGGTGCTCGATGTCCACTAGTGACTACCTAGGTACTTTCCCTAGGTACCTCAGGTAACCATCAGCATTGGCCTCACCGGGACATGGTAGCCCCCGCCGAGGCTGGATTTACAACCAGAGCACCGAGACGATTGCCAAGTTCGGGGTTCAGGCGCGGGGGAAGGAGGCTAGGCACCTGGGCACCTAGGGTCCCCCCATAGCGACGAGACACCTTCCAGCTGCCTCTCAGATGACGCCCAGGCTAATTTTCTCCCACCATCTCAAAATACACCCTCCTCACCATACAGTCTATATGTGACTAGAACACAAATATCCAGAACAACTCCACAATTGATACGCAACTCAACGTGCAATGCCTACACCGTCGGAAAAGCAGAAAAGCGACAGGGTACCTATTGCTTGTCGAGCTTGCAGGCTCCGGAAAGTGAGATGTAAGTTGCGATGCTCCGCGGCCATTTGAAACGTGCTGTTCGCCTAAACTCCCTCCAGGCTCTGGTGGCCATCCATGCAGACATTGTGCAAAGTCGACAGCAGAATGTATCTATCCACCCAAGCAGCGTCGAACAAGGACAAAGACGACGCGAGACAACCACAATCAAACGGCTGTTAGCAGAGATGTGGTGCCATCAGTGCCCCTGCCCGAAGTCCGGGAAGCTGGGCACAATTTGTCAAATCCTTCCTGTACCTCTGTCGGGAGGCCGTCCTCATCAACCAGTGCCGATCATGTCGTTGGTGTAGCAAGAGAAGGTGTTGTAGCAACAACGACTACCCAGACGGTCCCTGCGACCTCGAACTCAATATCACCTTCACAGGCTCCCAGAGCACAAGATTGCGAGGCCTCGTTGGGTCCGGCACAGTCCCACCTCTCGCCAGGATCGCCATCCTTGGAGAAAGCTGCGACTACGAGCCATGCTGGATTCGATATCTCTGATAGCTCAACTACTCCTGTGGCCAACGTGACTCAGGTGGGAGACGCCCGCGTCTGGCTGTCCGCTTGTTCTAATGCTGGCATTGCATGGGTGTGTGAGACGACCGCGAACCTCGCTTTTGCCGACATTGCAGAGAGATTCAGCAGAACCCTGCAGCCATGGGCTCCAACCAACCCGTGGCCTAGCCTGGGTGCAACGAGAGCAGAGCCGAGCGAAGAGACCGCTTGGGAGTATGTCAACGGTGAGTTCTTCCCGCGCCAACACTACAGCGGCAGTAAGGATCCTAGTCTAAATGACAACCTGCACAGCATTCTTTGAAAATTGCTGGGAAGCTCGCTTGGGTCTCATCCATCGGCCAGACTTTGAAGCCCAACTTCAAGCGCATTTTCTCGACGATTCTTCCTCCCGCAATGATTATGCCGAGATCGCTCTCCGCAACGTCGTGTTTGCGGCTGGTTATCGAAGCATTTTGGTCAAGACTGCAAAGATTCCATTCCATACAGCCCGAAAAGAGGCTTGGGGAGGCTATTTTCAGAACGCATTGTCGGTCTTGACTGGACTCCTCTTGTCGCCTTCAAGACTTATGGTCGTGCAAGCACTGGCATTGATGGTAATGGGCCTTTCTGACGTGCGGGATGGAGCTGATCCTCGAAAACTTTAGGCTTGTTACGTCGAGGGGCTTGGAAGCCCTGACATTCAGCGCGTGCTGTTCCATAATGCGGTGCATGCGGCACTAACGCAGGGCTTACATCTTGATCACGAGCCGGACCATCGAACGAGCTCTTCGTCAGACGACCGTCTGAAAAAGACATGGGTGTGGTGGGCAGTTTATGCACTAGAAAAGCATTTCTGTCTTGTCAGCGGAAGGCCATCGATGATTGACGACGATATGATCCGTGCCTCTATCCCATCCAAAGTGCCACCCAACAGCACCATATATCTAGAAGCCAACACTCTGGCAACTCGGCACGCAAAGATATGCTCCCGAATACTGCGGGAAACCATGTCAACAAAGGCATACAGGTTATCTCCCCATGCCCTTCTTAGGGTTGTGAATGACATTGACCGACAGCTCAAAAGCCTGCTTGATGATTTTCCGAACGACCTCCAAGTCGGTACGCTCGCCAAACTATCTGAGGAGACACATCCAATGGCCCATCGTATCCATACCTTGTATCTCTACTTCGCAATCCATGGAAGTTTATTGGCACTTCACTCGCACTTTTTCTACCCATGGCTGACCGCCCGGCTTTGCGATCGTGGCCCAGATGCTGGCTTGGAGGCGCAGTTACATTCTTCATCGAAGACGGTGACGGAAGCAGCCCGGAAGATGTTACTAGCCGTCCGGACAGTAACTACAAATACAGCTACACCAACATGGCTGGCAGTTACTTATCCTATATATGCACATCTGAGCTTGTTTGTCCATGTGCTGAAGCATCCGACCTTTCCCACGGCCAGCGCCGACCTTGGCCTACTTGACATCTGTGCGGGCCATTTTGGGTATATTGATTTTATGACCGCTTCTGAAATATCCATCTCTTTAGCGAGAGAGTCCGTGGGTCTTGCGGCTAAATTCGTCAAAGCTTCCAACAAAAGACACGATAAGGGCCAGACGTCCAGATTTAACCATGGGCGTGGGATCCAAAGTGCGAATTCTCAGAGCAAGCAATCAGACAACGAAAGCCCCCAGAATACTCACCCACATTCGGTTTCTGCGACACTAGGCCAGGTAAGTGGGCATGTTGAGACAAACAATTTCGTCATTTGCTAACTGGCTGCCATCTATAGGGGGGCTTTGTAAATGTTGATGGCGACTGGAATATGCTTCCATTTTTGGACTCTTTGGGCGCGGACGACAATTCTTGTGAAAGTTTTCTTTTTCAACGTCTCTAAATCGAGGCTTTATATGTACTTCGGTCGTCCGGAGTCAACTGCTGTTTTAGTCCTGACAGTCTAACAATGGTCCGAAACTTCCAATGTTGCATCGTCCGGTGTTGCGCAGTTCAGCCTCGAAGCAGAGCTGACCCGACAGAGGCCGGGCCGCTTGCAGGACTCGATGCACATTCTACACTGGAGTTTCAGTCCATGGACCTGGAACTGCTCCCACTATCACCTGATCGAGACAGTGAAACTATTCATCTATACCATCTTCACTGGGAACACTGAACCAGCAATATTTGTCAACGCAACGTTACGGTCCTGGTTGAAGTGCTGAACCAGTGAATAGTGCAGAGAGGAATTGCGGACCGAAAGCCACTCCACACGGTCCGTGATCATGATTCGTACGCTTTTAAGGAGGCAGAAATGTGATTTATGGTCATGTCCACCTACATCTGACATGGTGGCCAGGCCGTATACATGATACGGACCGAGCCCAATTCAACACGCCGTACCAGCTTCGCCAGTGCTATATACCTAAGGAATGTGGGGGATTCGGGTTTCCCGTACAACTCCCAAACGTTTAATATACTATAAGGGATACTAATATATTCCGTCACTTCTTGATTTCCCATTAACCTTCCGCCTGGCCCCTTATTGTGCAGTCCCGAGCAAAGAAATGAAGGATACCAAACTGTCCAAGGTCATCGTTGTGGGAGCCGGCCCGGCAGGGCTTCTGCTCGCCCTGATGCTCGCGAAGCACGGTATCAGTGTTGATGTAGTTGAAGCAAAGGACGCCGTGGATCCCAGACCGCGTGGTGCAGCATACGGTCCAGCTGCTGTCAGGTACGTACATTACATTTAGATATCTTTGTTTGGAGTTCTCCTATTCCAGCAGGCTACATGTATTCTTGTGGACTCTGCCATTAACATGAATGCGGCGCAGCGTCCTTCGTCGTGCTGGTGTCCTGGACCGAATCCGCCAACAGGGCCTGTGTGTTGACTCGTTCACCTGGAGGAAGGTGGACGGCACCGTCATCAACCGCCTGACCGGGATGAATAGAAACCCTGACAAAGGCGGGTTTATCTGTCTACCGGTCTACGACCTGGCATGTCTCCTTTACGACGAACTCTGTCAGCTCCCGAACGCCCAGGTTCATTGGAACCACCGAGTGACGGCTGTTCTTCAGGACGAGAGAAGAGCCTGGGTCGAGTGCGAGAATGGTAAAAGCTTTGCAGGCGATTTCGTCGTCGGGTGTGACGGTGGCACATCGACTGTGCGGAAGTCTTTGTTTGGCAGCAATTTTCCAGGCCACACTTGGGATGTCATCATGGTCGCCACGAATGTAAATACGTGGCTCTCCCTCTGGTTCGATGGTTAGAAAGTGGAGAAAAAGATTGATATGCTGATATTTGTGCTCGATTTCCAGATCCGTGGCTACGATTTCTCAAAGTATGGCTGGGAAGAAACGTCCTGGATTGTCGACCCTGAACATTGGGCAGTGGTGGCTCTGATCGACCAGCAAGGGACATGGCGTGTCTCATACGGAGAGAAGGGTTCGCTCTCCCACGACGAGCTTTACGAACAGATGCCGGCCAAGCTACAAAGAATCCTTCCGGGGCATCCCACCCCCGATCAGTACACGATTGAAAGATTTAGCCCCTACAATCTGCACCAAAGATGTGCCGAGAAGATGCGGGTTGGCCGGATCCTGCTCGCAGGTGACGCTGCGCATCTGAACAACCCCATGTATGTATCTGGCACATGTGGACCCTTCATGCTAAGGCTCACAGTCTTCAGGGGCGGTCTCGGTCTCACCACCGGCATCTCAGACGTGGGCGGCTTGGTTGATTGTCTCGAGGGAATACATGACGGCAAAGCGGGCTACGATATACTCGACCAATATGATCAGATTCGGCGGGAGATATACAGGACTATCACCGATCCTGTATCTACGGCCAATCTTACTCGCGTACGAAGTGACCCGGCGGCGTTAGCCGGAGGTCAAGACCCTTTCTTCGCCATGCTCGATAAGTCCCGCGAAGATGCCAGCGTTCTTGATGAGATTGAAAAGGTCAGTGTTGACATGTCTGTACGGGGTTGTTGGCGGTGTCAGGCTGATTTGAAATTCAGAAAGACATGGGACTTCTAGTGGACTTTACTCAATTCTACCACACAACCAAGGTGAATGGCCACACCAACGGCCTGGCCAAGAGCCATTCTTCTCTCACCCACTGGGATCGACTGGTTCGCTACGTGTCGGCCAAGACTGGCCAGACACGATATGGTGAGCCGCTGGCGGACTTGACTGCAGACATTGATCAACTAGCCGCGGAAGGGACTTTGAAAGTTCGGCCCTTGGAAGGATCTACCTGGCTGGCCGCAAGACCATCGGACGACAATGAGGAGGATCTCGTAAAGGCGCTTCTCGGTCCTCTGACCCCAAGAGACGTGCCCATCATCCGTTGCACGGGCCTCAACTATCGTACTCATAGTAAGTCTAGGCTTTTGTTTCCGCAGTTTGGTTCTCGCTTGACTGGAAAATCGTTAGTTATTGAGTCGAATTGGGACATACCCACGAACCCGACGCTATTCATCAAGCCCGGACAGGCCGTGGGCGACACACGTGCGCCCATCCCGGTCCCCAAGCTCTCTCAATCCAAGTGCGACTACGAAGGCGAGCTGACCATTGTCATTGGGAAAGACGCCAAGAATGTCAGCGAAGAGCAAGCCCTCGACTACGTGGCGGGGTACGTGGTTGGGAACGACGTCTCGTGCCGCGACTGGCAGCTCGACAAGGACAAAGCCGGCATGATGCCCCAATGGTGTTTCGGTAAGTCGTTCGACAAATATGCCCCCGTGGGGCCGGCCATCGTGAGCCCGAAGATCCTGGGTGACGCGTCGGGACTGCGGCTCCGGACGTACGTCAACGGCGAGCTCAGACAGGATGCCGACACGGCGGATCTCTGTTTTGGTGTCCGAAAGCTGGTCAGCTTCTACAGTACCGGTCAGACGCTGGAGGCGGGGAGTTTGATCATGACGGGGACCCCGGGTGGCGTGGCCGCGGCCATGAAGATTCCAAAGTATTTGCAGGACGGGGATGAGGTGGTGGTGGAGATTGAGGGGATTGGGAAGTTGAGAAACGTGATCAAGTTTGTGGAATGAGGAGACAGGGCCAAGAGATTTGCAACAGTCTGTATGACTAGAAAGCGACTGTGCTGTCTACAACGTACAAGGACATTATCCTTGTTGAAGACGTGGGACCAAGCAAGGCAAGATCCTTCTCCATCAGAAACAGGCGTGCGAGCGGGATAAGTTAGAAATAACACTATTCTACTATTAGAATAGTCCCGGATATACAGTATTCATTATACCCTAATCAGGTCAGCGGCGCGGAATAACTATATTCCTCGTACCGCGGAACCGAATCCCCCACTCCCCTCGAGGACGGCCCGAGAGAGATGGCAAAAACTTCGGTCCGTGAGTAGCGTGATCAATGTCAGGTGTTCACAAGGAACAGAAACACAACCCCAACCCCAACCCTAATCGATGGCTTACTGGAACTGCGGGCCGAAGATGGGATGGAACAATGGGACTTGTGAACTGGTATCAATGATAACTTTAAGCGTCTGAGGCAGAGGAGGTGGAGGAGGTTTGCCTCATAACAGTGCCCAGAGTGATCGGGCTTTGACATGCTTTGACTGGAAGTAAAACCTCGTAATGAGAGGGATAGGCACGGGTGACCCTTAGCGTGAGATAGCCCCTACTGTGATTGAGTGATAGACGCCATTTGTTTTGCCCGTTCCGTCTCAGATGAGAATTGATCTGATGATAGGAGCATTGTTGCCAAATTGTTATTTTAAAAGATATAAGATGGCTCGGAGGTTTCCAAAACAACTAAACTCCGCAAATTCGATTACGGTCGCATCTCTTCAAGCGTCACATCGTGTTGGCTATATTGAATGACTCCTGACTACTACCCCTCTCTTGGATAACAAGTCAAAATAGAGCCATGGGGTCCCCGACGGTGGGCCTGCCACGGTCTTTACAGGAGAGCCTGGAAAACACACAGGTCTCGTATGCACAATTGGGTAGTTTGGGCCTTCGTGTCTCGATCCCCATCCTGGGAACCATGTCTTTTGGTATTTTATCCCCGCCACGCCTTTTATGTTGTCATTGTTAGTCCTTTCCCCTGCTGATAAACGGATTCATCCTCAGGCCACAAAGAATGGCAGCCCTGGGTCCTGGACGACCCGGACGAAGTGGACGCGATTCTCAAGGGTGCCTTTGATCGCGGCCTGAATACCTGGGACACAGCAAATGTCTACTCCAACGGCCTGGCGGAGCGGATGATCGGCCACACGCTGAGAAAGCACAAGATCCCACGACACAAGGTCGTCCTCCTCTCCAAGTGTTTTAGTCCCGTGGGCGAAGAGCCAGATGTCCATGTCATTAGCTACCCGAGACAGATCTCGGCCAGCAAGGACTACGTCAATCAAGAAGGGTTGAGCCGGACGGCTATCTTCAACGCCGTCAATGGCAGCCTGGAGCGGCTGGGGACTGAGTATCTCGATCTGTTGCAGATTCATCGATTCGACTCGACGGTTCCGATTGAGGAAACCATGAAGGCGTTGCATGATTTGGTGCAGAGTGGAAAGGTTCGATATATTGGTAAGTCACATTATGCGCCAGGATCGTAAAGCATCTGGCCCATCAAGATACCAAGCAGGAAATCAAAAGCAAGAGACATGTAAAAATGACCAAAACCAATAGGGGCGTCAAGCATGTGGACGTACCAGTTTGCACAAATGCAACACATGGCCGAGACGCACGGCTGGACCAAATTCGTCTCGATGCAGAACCACTACAGCCTGTGCTACCGCGAAGAGGAGCGCGAGATGAATCGGTACTGCCACGACACGGGGGTCGGTCTCATCCCGTGGGCGCCCCTCTATCGTGGCTTGCTCGCGCGCCTGCTGGGCTCGGACAAGACGACGCGCGAGGAGAGTATCAAGGGTGCGTTTGCCGGATTCCACGGAGGAGACGTCGAGATTATCACGCGGGTGGGCGAAGTGGCCGAGACGCGCGGGTGGAAGATGAGCCATGTTGCGCTCGCGTGGATCATTCAGAAAGGCACGGTCCCGATCGTCGGGGCGAGCAGCCTGGCCCGGTTGGACGAGATCTGTCAGGTTCGAGGCAAGGCGCTGACCGAGGACGAGATCAGGTATCTCGAGGAGCCGTATCAGCCGAAAAATGTCGTGGGTCATCACTAGAGGTGACGGTGGTGATGAGAAAGGGGACCTAGGAAATTGGAGGACTTATAGTAGATTATGTACAAGATCAAAAAGAAACACCAGAGGGTTGTGACAGGCTTTTGTATATCAAGAGACCTAAAAGGGAAATTGGCTGGGGCCTCAACTTGGTTTAATCTTTTGATGAGGATCCCTTGACCGACCCTTTTACCCCATCCTAAGAAGCGGCCATGCCTTGAATCCCACTACCTTTGACCTCGACACCGCCAAATTGCAAAGCCTCAGCCGGGATGACGGCGGCAGTCATGCGTGCCCACTCCGTCGAGCTGACGTTCCTCCACGAGTGATCGACGCCGCGTTGAATGGCCGAGTCGCCGGGCCCCAGGATTCGCGTTTCTCCCGAGCCCAGAGTCAACTCCATCTGGCCCTCGACCACGACGTTGAAATTCACGCTGATGGTCCGGTGCGACGCGGACTGGTATCCCGGCGGCAGGTCCAGGATGCGACAAGCAAAGCCGTTGGGAATCACGATGCCCGGCGGATTCTCAATCAGGTGCTGGTAAGACTGCAGGTCTTGCTCGCCGGCCAACTCGACGGGGACGCGCTGACAGCCGTAGCAAAAGGTGATCTTGGTCCCGTCGGGGAGCTGCTTCGATGGAGCGTCTGGGGAGATTTTGGAGGAGAAGACGGACACGCCGTCGTCAGTGTTGGTGGTGACATGTCGTTTTACAGGTGTCAGATTGTTGGTGTCGGCCATGTTTTTGTTGCTGGAATGAATCTTGAGTGTTATACCGAGTCGAGATACGATGTCAGGCTGTCTTCTATATTCCTGGTGCAACAAATCATTTCTTTAACGGCTGAACCAGTCAACTGTTGGTCGACAGAGCGTACAAAGGACGATCGACCTTCTTTCGGACCAGACACTTTCGGGCCGACAGAAACCAAACCAAACGGCATCAAGTCTCGCCTGAAACAATGACACCGAAGTCGACATGGCAAATTCCAGTTCTATACGATAGGAACCCACCATCCTGAAACAAGATATATCCATCGCGTTGTCAAGACCCGAGGGGGCTAAACAGTCCTGAACAGTCCTTTTTTTTACTACGAACCACTACAGACCAGAATTCTATCTATACCTCAGAAGAGGAGACTCAGCATGCCGGCCACGTTCACAAGGCTGATCCGGTTCGAGGATGCCCAAGGGGCGATTCACTACGGCGAGGCTGGCCCCGCCTGGGACAAGGATCTCCACGGCCAGACTGTCCCAACCTACGACATCTCGGACCCATGGGCTGCTGAATTCCCCTTGACGGGAAACCATGTTCGAGTTGCAAAGGTGTTGTAGCAGTCTGGCCTTCCCTCCTCTTCTGCCTGTGTGGTTTGACTGACCATATGGTTGTAAGGTATTATGTCCTCTGCCGACAACACCTCTCATGTATGCTATCGGACTCAATTATAAATCGCATGCCGCGGAGGCTGGGGTAAATCCTCCCCCTTGATACTTGCAGAAACATGGGTACTTAATGGGTGAAAAAAAAAGCTTCCGATTCCAGCATATCCCGTTGTCTTTACAAAGTTCGGTGGTGAGTTACTTACCTTCTGTTCCCACATAAGCTGAGAACGAGTGCAGATATGCTTGCCGACCCGTACCAAGACATCCCCATTCCCCCAGTGGCCCAATCCGAGATGGACTACGAAGGAGAACTCTGCGTCATCCTGGCCAAGGACGTCAAGGACCTGTCCGACGACGACGACATCTCAGACTCCATCCTGGGCTATACTGTCGGCAATGATGTCTCGGCCCGATTCTGGGCCTGGCCCAAGCAATCGGGCACTCAGTGGGGCCTCTCCAAGTCGTTTGATCACTTTGGGCCGATCGGGCCCGTCATCGCATCGCCTGCCTCGATCCTGAATCCCCAGAATCTGCGGCTCAAGACCTGGGTGAATGGGGAGATCCGGCAGAAGGGCAACACCGACAACATGATCTTCGACATTGTCATGATTCTGAAGCATATGAGTCGAGGGACCACTCTCAGAAAGGGGAGCGTCATCATGACAGGGACTCCAGAGTATGTCACGCTGTAGCACAAAGACTCTCAAAACCAGGGCTTGTGGACTAACGGGCGAGAATAATAGTGGTGTCGCTGCTTGTGCCACGCCTCAAATCTATCTCAAATCCGGCGATCTGGTCGAAGTAGAGATTGAGAAGATTGGGAAGATTGGGAACAAGATGGTCTATTGATGGACAATGGGAGTATGTGGCGAGCTTGTTAGGCGAGTATTGACTGGTATTTGTCCCTGGCAGCTTGGATAAATAAGAAACTGAGACGTTAACGAGGGAATTGACCTGTATTGGCCGATCGAGGAGGATGAGCAGAGGCAGCCATGCCTACCAAGCGCAGGTTATGTAGGTTCCTTCGAGATATTGGGGAAGAATTGTGTCTTCTTTGCCTCATCATCTTCCATATTTCTGTCGTCCAGCATTGGGCAAAGAACTGCACCATGTCTCGCCCTGCCATGTTTGCCCCTCATAAACTCTACCGCTCGAGTCATAAGACAGAGCGCCCTTGGGACGTCCGTCCCCGTCTTCGTTATCGTCTCCATTGTTACCTCCGGGATAGCCGTTTGGAGCTTCGGACCGAAGGGAGGTAGAGCCGCCTGGTTCAGTGGACAGTGGTTCTCATATGGATGCCATGAGCCATGCTCCCTTAGACAAGAGGCCTCAAGCCTTGCCCACGCCTTCACCATCTCAACCTCGTATTGTTAGTCTGTACACCTCCTCCAATGGCACCAAAACCGACCTATGTGCCTCCTCCAGGCTTGCGAACACAGTTGGATGACTTTAGAGATGTCGTGAACCGCAAGTATAGCCTGCACCTTGGTAAGGATCTCACCTTGATACGCCCTTCACTCCCTTCCCAGCTCTTTCGCTGATTTGTATGATTGTCGTGTGTCAGAAAGCTATGCCGACTTGCATCGATTCTCGGTGACGCGGTTGAACGATTTCTGGATGACGGTCTGGGAGTTTACGGGCGTCAAAGCATCCGTCCACCCTTCCAAGGTGAGCAGCTTCTGACGACTAGGAACAGGAGACAGGATGTTGAATCGATGAGAAACTAGGCGATAGAGGATGATGATGCTGTCATTGACGAGTTCCCGAGTTTCTTTGAAGGCGCTCAATTGAATTTGGCCGAGAATCTCTTGGATCCCAAGTTCCATGGCCTCGCCGTTGTCAATATGAACGAAAGCAACTTGTCGTCGCCGGACGAGTATTCATGGCAGGATCTTCGGGAACTCGTGCGACGCTATGCCGCCGCTCTCAAATCTTCTGGCCTGCAGAAACAGGAAGTCGTGGCGTGTGAGTAGCATCAAACCACACTCACATCCCTCCATTTACCTTGATGAAAGGGATGACCATGCTCACTTACTTTCTTGAGGAACAGTGGTTGGTTCCAACTGCATCCGATCGCTCGCATTGCTCCTTGCTACCACCGCAGTAGGGGGCATTTTTGCTTCGTTCGCAACCGACATGGGCTCCAAGGTTTGTTGTGACCAAAATACCAATATCTACAAAAATTAACAAGCGAGTCTCCCCATAGCTCCTGAGTGACCGGCTTCAGTTGTTGCAACCGCGTCTTCTGTTTGCCGAGTCGACGTATGTGTACAATGGCAAATGCCATGACATTTCTGACAAGCTCGATCTGTCGATACAGCATCTTCAAGAGAGCGGGAGGCACAGGACCATCATCATCGGTCCCAGACAGAACCTCAAATCGGAAACGTCAGTTCCCTAGCAAGACACCCAAACCCTCCATCAATCCGATGTCTATGGCAATTCGTTGACTGAGCGTCTAGCGTGTCCTTTGAGGATTTCCTGGCCCGAGATACCGGCGCGCGGCTGGATTATGTCCAAGTCCCCTTTAACACTCCCGCCGTGATCATGTTCTCGTCTGGAACGACGGGGACTCCAAAAGGCATTGTCCACTCACATGGGGTAAAACCTCCCGTGGCGCCTCCTCCTCCTCCTCTTTCGGGTCGTTGAATCAAGCCGGAGAAAGAAAGACCAGCTAACAAGGCTGATTCTGCGAAGGGTCTCGTCGTGAACGGTCGGAAAGAATATCATCTGCACAACAACCTCGGTCCTGGCGATTTGTTCTATCAGTACACAAACGTGAGTGTTTTGGTGTCCATCGGGATGTGCACTTGCTAATCGCCCCGAGCAGATCGGGTGGACCTTGTGGAATATCTCGGTCCACGCTCTGTTTGTCGGCGCCGCCGTCATCTTGTACGACGGCAGTCCGTTCTACCCGTCGCCAGAAGGGTTCTTGAAGGCGCTCTTTCATCTCAAGTAAGCCCCAAACGGCTTCAACATGATTGATTTGAGAACCACACGGATACTGATGGCAGCAAGGGTTACGTCCTTTGGCGCCGGTCCTCGCTACTACGCCGAACTTCAAAAAGCCTCAGTGAAGCCAAGTCAGTTTTCGTATTTCCTTGCACAGTGCTCGCCGGACAGCGAGCGAGCCGGAGATTTTTCCCCCTTGTCACAGGATGGGTTTTGACCCTTTGTAGGAAAATACTGTCGAAGCCTTCGTTCTATCATTTCCACCGGAGCCGTCCTCACGCCCGCCCTTGCAGAATGGCTCGTCGAAGCGTTTGGACCCGTCTGCCAGCTCTCCATGTCCGGCGGCACAGAGATCTCTGGTTCATTCCTGCAGGGGTCCCTCTCTCTCCCATCGTATGCGGGAGAGTTGGCGGTGAGGGGACTCGGCATGGACGTGGCCGTGTTTGGCGTCGACGGCCGCGAGCTGCCCGACGGCGAAAGCGGCGAGTTGGTCTGCCGAAAGCCATTCCCCAACATGCCAGCCATGTTCTGGAACGACCCTGGCCGGAAGAGGTACCACAGCTCCTACTTTGAGCGCTTCCCGCGTAAGTACTCCGAAAAGCGCCAATGTACAGAGACTCACATGCCATAATACTTTAGACGTGTGGACGCACGGCGATTTCATCCGAGTCAACCCTGCGACAAAAGGCATCTATGTCCTTGGCCGAAGGTGAGTGGTATCCTAAATAATCTGACAGTAAGAACAACGGGTGGGCGTTGCTCATCCCCTACTGACGGTTACTTGGATACACAGTGACGGGGTGCTCAATCCGTCTGGCGTGCGCTTTGGAAGCGCCGAGATCTACAACCTTCTCGGCTCCCCGCGGTTCCGCGGTTCGATCGCAGACTCCCTGGTCGTCGGCCAGCAGAGGCTCGCGGCCCCATACGCGGACGCCGCCGAGAAGGTGGTCCTTTTCATCAAGTGCACCGCTGCAGCCACGACGGGCACGCCCCCCCGGGTCCGCGCGGACCTCGACGCCGCCATCCGCGAACAGATCGCGCGGGACCTGAGTCGGCGACACGTGCCGGCGTATATCTTCGAGACCGATGTCGTGCCGTACAACGCCAACGGGAAGAAACTGGAAATCCAAGTCAAAGCCGTCCTGTGCGAGGGCGAGGCCGCGTTGCGCAGGCTGAAGCTGACGCAGGACGAGATCAGGCAGTTGCGCGGCTACGTGCCCTTTTATGAGATGGAAAAGGTCGTTGCGCAGCTTGGGCAACAAGTCGGCACGGGGGCAAAATTGTGAGGAACCGGCCGCGTGTGGTTGTGGCTACTCGTACACGAGCAGATGAGGTACTTGTAGTCTGACTAGACGAGCCAAGGTCTTAGCACCAATTAGAGAATTTCATTGGTTGCAATAATAATGCTTTGCCTCCCTCATAAGGTATAGTTTCTCAGTATCTTGGTCAAACGCTAGTGCCGATAGTAGCTAGCAGGCAAGCCCATTTCCGCAAATAGTGCAGTCTGGCTACTTATACCAGCATCCCTATAGCTACGTAGGCCATGACCATACTTGTACGAGTACAGTACGAGCAGTCACGACTGAACGATTGGCAACGCTGGAGCCTTCGAGGCAATGCTGAACATGACCGAGCAAAATTATCTGTCTCCATTTACAAAGACTCTCGTCCATTCCTGCGTTGAGCAAAAGTTGGAAGTCAATGGAATTAATACAAGGTCCGACGAGATCGGTATCAGGGTGATATCGAGAGCCGGTACCAAACCCAACCACCCTGTCCTATCCCTTGGGGAGCGGATTTCGGGCGTCAAACGCGCCTCTCTGTGCCACTGTGGTGATCCCGTTTCGTATGCAGCTCCTCGACCGGGGCATCGACGCGATAAGTCATCGTCTTCTTCAAGTCGCCTAGGAACAAACACGCGATGCAACCCAGCAGACCGATTGGAGCCGCGATGATGAACACCACCCGGATCGAGTCCGCGTAGGCCTGCTGTAAGGCACCGAACCCTCTGGCAATGATTTCCGGTGTGGCGCCTGGGACTGTCGCCAGCTTGGCTGTCTGACCCGTCGTCAATGCCTCGATGAAAGCTGGGATCGAAGGACCGGGAAGTCCAGAGGCCTCGGCAGCGGCTATGATATACTTGGGCAGGTAGTGCTTGAGTCGTGTGTTGAAAGCGGCAGTGAAGATGGCGGTGAAGATGGCGACGCCAATGGCGCGTGCGGTTGTTGTCACCGCCGAGGCGGTCGCCAGGACTTTATGTGGGACGACTAGCTGTGCGCCGCTGACGGTGAGAACGAGAGGGGCTCCGAAGCCGACGCCGGCGATGCACGCAAAAGCAATGGCGTTGGTCGATTGACCTGGTTGAACAGTGGCGAGCCCCACCATGCCCGCTGTCATGATCACGTTGCCGACCAGTAATGGCTCCCGAATCGTGCGAAAGTGAGTACTGGCGTAGCCCCAAAGGACCGTCGAGAGTAGTGCTGGGATCCAAGCCGCCTGGGATCGAAGAACGACGAGAATAGGATCCGTGGTGAAGAGGATCTGGGACCTGTATATGATAGAAGTCAGCCCGTTCAGAGTCCTTCTACAACAAAGTAGGGGACTTACATGATAGGATAAAAGATGGCAAAGGCAAATATACACAGGCCTTCGATAAAGATCAAGACTGTACATAAGATAAATGTTCTCGCGTTTGCCTTGCCCGCGCCGAAGAGATCGTGGTGTACAATGCCAGTTGTAGTGCCCTTCCACTCGTAAAGACCGAAGGCGATGAGGCCGAAAATCCCAATGATCAAAGGGGAAAGAGTGCGAGCATCGATCCAGGTATACTGACCGCCTCCTAGGCTGCTACCGGTGAGAAACAGGGTGAGCCCGATCATCAGAAGGCCGCATCCAACAAGGTCAAGACGCCTGATTTTGTGCCAAAAGGGTAGATTGTCCAGCTCGGTGTGTCGCTTGGGAGGTCGATATGCCACCAGGACTGAAATCACGTTGGTGCCCCAGAGAGCTGCCTGAAACCACTGGTAACATCTAGTGTCAGTGATACGTTGCATCTGTGATGTGGATTCTTCAAGACTTACGTAGAAGTTACGCCAACCGCTATGCGTATTGCGTTTAGTGAGTGCACCGATGGTCAAAGGCCCTACGACGGTGGCGAGGAGCGCCGAGGCGTTCATTGCCGCTTGAGCCACTGATGGCGGTGGTCAGTTGAAACTTGACCGTGACCAGGTAAACAAAAGCGTCAAGATATGTTGAACTCACTGGGTCGCCATCGACGAGGGAGGATTTCCGCAGGCACAGCATAGCCCAAAGGGACTGCTGCAAAGCCAAACCCGATCAAAATGCTTGCTCCAATCAGTCGGTAGATATTTTCTGACCCGGGAGCAATGCATGCCCCGATGAAAGCGATGGCGCAAGTGCCCACGAGGAGGAGCTTTCGGGCCTGGAAGGCGTCGGATGCGGTGGACAGGATAGGTCCTACTACAGCTTGGACCAGTGATAGGGCATTGACGACCCAGGTCTGGGTGGCAGTGTTGTGCAGGTCCGTTCCAATATAGGTTAACTGGTGATAGATAGCACTTGTCAAAGCCCGACACGGTTTACCCGGGGTGTTCACGTACCACTGCCGGAGGCCCCTGAAGCGCCAGGACCTGAGTGAAAACCAACACGTTCATTGCTGCGAGGGCGATCCATGTGCGGGCATGAAGCTCAGGTTCAGCCTCTTCCTCGTCAAAAGTGAGATTAACTTGGTGCTGGTCGGAAAACTCCTCCTCCCGGAGCTCAAATTCGTTCTGTGATTTGGAGTCGGCAGCAGCCCAGGTGGTGATCCCACCAGTATGGGTGCCTGTAGGGACCGTAGTACCATTGAGAGCAGCCATTGTGAGGAGAGACTGTCATGCAGAGCGACTCCAGTGAGACCCGGGGGTGCCCAAGGTGGATATGCAGGAGTAAATACTCGTGCGTGCTTAGTAGAGAATTCAGTTAGTATTTGAACACGCGTTGGTCCTGAAGAAAGCTCAAAAGCCTTCGACATATTGAACTACTAGGTCCACATCTAGGACTCCACTGTAGCCCAATATTTTTCTGCATTGAATCCGGGGTACGGGGTACGGGGTCCTTTTCGGCGTCTGGAGCTCGGTCCGTCATCATGTGCGAACCAATACAGGGAAAGCAACACGGCTCCAAACCACCTAGTCAAGTTCTATCGGTCCGACAGCAGGCCAAGGCTATATGGTCCCAAAAGCGCTAGCCCGCAAGTACCTTAATTCTAACTAGGAATAGTCCCTTCTACTATAACTGCCTTTGATTGGTCAAAATAATACTCCATCCTCTAATGGGTATAGAGTGGATTTATCAGCATAGTCAGGACTGCGAGTATAATTTCTGGTTCTTAATATCTTGGACTACAGGAGTAGGAACCATGGTCATGGGAACCCTGCGGTCCGAGGTCAACGAGGCACAAGTAGACGACATTCGGCCTTGACACAACACCACCTGAGAAGGTCATTTTATACTGAACTGGTCTCCCGCTTCGCCAGCACCACTGCCATAGCTATTCTGCAGCGCCACCGTCAAAGGAGTACAGAGATTTTGTTCACCATGGTCGCCGTGTCTTTCCCCGTGGTGATTCCCGAGGATAGCCCTTTCGGCCCACATAACATACCTTTTGGGATTTTCAGTACACCGCAGGGTGTTGGTCTTGGAGTTAGTTTTTTCACCGTCTTCTTAAACCCCCACTGATGAGACCTGTAATTCAATTTCCCAGACCAAACCACGCGCTGGAGTGGCGCTTGGAGAGTTTGTCATCGAACTGCATGAGCTGGCTCGACACGGCGTGTTCGATGCGCACCAAAACACTTCAAAGATCTTGAAACAGGTGTTCCTCGAGGTGACTGTGGACATTCCGTTCTTCAGCTCCAAGCCATAGCTTTCCTAATACTTATTGCCAGCCCACACTCAACTCGTTTGCGACATTGGAAAGCAGTGAAAGAAGATGGGTCCGACAGACAATCATCGAGAATGTCACGAGCGACCAGTCAGTCCTCTTTACGGATCCAGGACTGAACGAGAAAGCCTTCGTGGTGGGCCGCGACGCACAAATGCACCTACCGATGGACATCACCGACTATACCGACTCGTTTTCGTCTCTCATTCACGCCGAAAATGTAAGCCTGCCCAATCTCCATTCTCCAGGTATCATCTCCTCACCCTCTTTCCTAGTCTCTGAAACCTCTGGGACTTGACCTACCGCCGGCATTCAAGCTTTATCCACTTGGATACAATGGCCGTTGCTCCTCCATCTTCCCGTCGGGCCATCAGATCCATCGGCCAAGTGGATTTTTCATTAAAGAGGGAGAGACTCAACCGGCTTTCCAGATCTCGAGACGGATCGACTTTGAGATCGAGCTGGGAGCCTTTATTTCGAAATCGGTCCCCCATGGACAGACAATCGACGCGAAGACTGCGGCAGATCATATTTTCGGCTATGTCCTCCACAACGACTGGTCAGCCAGAGATATTCAGCCGTATGAGATGCCTCCGCTAGGGCCAATGCATTCCAAGGGCTTTGTCACTACCATTTCACCCTGGATTGTGACTGTTGACGCCCTAGCAAGTTGTTGTACTGGCCCGCCGACATCCAACGCAACTCCGATCCATTCATCGCTCGTAACCGACGAGGTGAGTCACGGCGTGTATGATATTGAGTTTACAGCTTCGGTGGCACGTAAGTTTGTCATAATTTTCTCCCCTTTTGGAGACAACAATGCTCAAGTATCGCGCATAGGTTGCGGTAGTGGCCCCGTCGAGATTGTTCGGTCCAACTACCGCCATTCGTACTGGAGCATTCCACAAATGATAGCATACCAATCCTCGGGAGGTTGGGGTATCAATACGGGTGATCTGGTAGCCAGTGGAACCGTTTCATCTCCAGCGCCAGAGGTCAAGAACGGACTCGGCACGTATGGGTGTCTCCTAGAGTGCTTTGCGCAGCAACATGAGCTGCCAGCGGTGGGCGGCAAGTCCATGTCCTGGCTCGAGGACGGCGATGAACTCACCATCCAAGGCTGGTTTAAGACGGCTGACGGTAGAAGGTGTGGATTTGGCAAAGTCTCGGGCGTCGTGGTGCCGGGTCCTTCGTGGCCTTCGTAGAAAGAAATCGTCCTATCCTCTCTTTTGCAGGAAATCTCGGGGCCCAAGGTACCAACTCGAAATAAGAG
>WJFF01000109.1:41287-55786 GCA_011800825.1 Fonsecaea pugnacius | reverse complement strand
GTCTGTCTCTGTCTCATGCCTCATGTCTTATCTACTCTACCAAGTGTCCCTTTTTTTTCTCCCCTTTTTCGCACGGCAGGATAGGGTAGGGTAGGGCACAGTTCCGGTCGGGCGGTCGACAGCGCTCATGTCATGGTCCAATCAGATCTATCCCCCCAAAAGCCATTTTTCTGGACTTGGGAACTTGAGAGGCTTGAGTCGGTGCCGGAAACAGTGCGAGGTACCGAGTACATCTACTTGCTCTCTCTCACTATCTTTCTCCATGTGTGTGCGCACGTGTATGTGTGGGAAGGGCAGATCGATTTGCCGGCCACCCTCTCTCTAACTTTCTATGTATGAGGTGCATGGACTGGCTAGAGAATGTTCACTCATACACTGGGCACTGTATTTACCGGAACAGGAACAGGTCTATTCATGCTTCAACATTGAATTGCCGCTGTAGTTGTATATCTGTACCGAGTACACGCCATTCCCACCCGCTTGCTCCACAGACCTCCGAACCAGACTCGAGAATCAAAGGCCCTGCAAACCATAGAATCAAGTATAGAAAATGTTCCCCCGACACGTCCCAGTGCACCCGATGCTGTCCACGGTATGAAGTGGACCCAGCCTCGAGAGATGCTACCATGTCTCCCCTTCGTGTTGCCCAGGTCTCTGTGAGCATCGCCCCAATAGATGGGAAGATTTCTCAGCAGGGAGCCTTCCGAATCGCCGACTCGTTACCCAGGGCTTGACTCATCCAACCTGACATCATTTCCATCCAAACCATCCACCGGGGACTGGTCATGAGCTACCCCAAATCATCCTCTAACAAGCGCACCCATCTCTCTCTTGATCAAGGTTGATGTTGATCGGATCCGAAAAGTCACCACCATATTCCTCGCTCTCTTCCTGTGTCAGCGCGTTTCTGGCAATAACTTCAAACGCCTGTTCCACGTTGATACTCTCCTTTGCGCTGGTCTCAAAATACGGCATTTGTCCACGACTCTGGCAGTAGGCGTGTGCTCTCTTTTGCGATACCATCCTCCTCTCTTCACCCAAGTCGATCTTGTTCCCCAATACCACAAAGGGGAATGACTCGGGGTCGCGGGGAGAAGCTTGGATGAGGAATTCGTCGCGCCAGGAATCGAGGGTCTCGAATGACTTTGCAGAGTTGACGTCGTAGACGAGGACACAACAATCTGCTCCCCTGTAGAACGCCACGCCGAGGGACTGAAACCTTTCCTGACCGGCGGTATCCCAGATCTGGAGCGTCACGATGCGATCATCGACGGTGACTTCTTTGGTCAGGAAGTCGGCGCCGATCGTGGCTTTGTAGGAGGTGGAGAATTTCTTATTCACCTGCGGAAAGGTCAGAAGGCTTCGTTCGAGGAAGTGAGGGCGTGGAGAGAGCGCCGTACATATTGGTTCATCAGACTAGTCTTGCCCACACCACTATCGCCCAAAATAATGACCTGCGCACACCCCAGGTCAGTTGCGTCCATTAAGAGGCGATGACGAGCTGCGCAGATGTGATTACCTTCAACAACACCTTCTTCCTCGACGCCATGGCTACCCTTGATGTGTTTGTGACTTGTGTGCTGTCCCTGCGAACGTCGAGAAGAGCAGGGTCCTTGGACTGGTGTGACAGATGCTGCTGGGGCGGCTCGGTAGGATTACGGCGTTGACCTGAGAGGTAGTTCGCCGGTGGAAAGTCACGCGATAGGTCGATTGTTGTTCCCGAGGTGCTACTTGTAGTGCAGAGGATGTGGCTGATGCCTGCGCTCTTAAGTCGTCTGACCTTTACAAGGCAACCGGGAGGTGGTGGATGTTGGGAGAAGGGCGTTTTGAAGCTTGGGAAGTCGAGATGGGGAATGGATGATGGAGGATGGAGGCCGGGAAGGGCAGCGACAGGTCGATCGGGGATCGTGGGTGCGTCTGGTGCGTGCTTCTAGTGGGAGCCGTAGTGGTGGTTCGAGTAGCCGTAGCTGTATCGTCTCGCCGTCATAGCCACCAACTGCCATTCATCCACTCTCCCTCGTCCATCTCTCCCAGCCTCTCACACTCGGACTTGACGGCGCTTCCCTCTTCCCTCCAACGTCCAGCATCCGGAAGGTCAGCCGGGGATGAAATACCCCCGTCGAGGTCCACCTGCTGTCATGTTCTTTTGTCATTCGCTTTGAATGCTTTGTGGATATTGTTGGACGCGTTTTCTTACCTATAGAGTGCTCGTTTGCTTCCCAACTACGTTCACTCCTTTTGCCTTGCCTCATGCTTTGAACGATTCGTCTCCAACATGCCTCATGTTAGATGACCAGGTCAATCATGGCAACATGGAAAGAGCAATATCTGGCAGCCTTGCAAGCCCGCGATAGCGTGGAGAAGGCCAACCTGCCGCTCTACGACTACTGTACCAAGCTGGCAGACGAGAGGGCCGAGTTGCAGAAAAAGGCTAGACTTGCTGAGAGAACGTCGTCTTCTGAAAACACGCCTGCACCGGAGCCTGTCACATCTCCAGGATGGGGCATAAGAAGAGTCACCTCCCCTTCTGTTCAAGGGACCCGTCCGGACTCTCCTTCAGCAACAGCCGCCACCCTGGCCCAGTTGAGGCAAGACCTTTCCAAAGCCCAAACTGAGCGTGCGGACTTACAATCCCGCCTGGATACCGCACTCCGCGAGCTCGAGACGCTGAAAGGAAAGTCCAAGGCGGACACCAAGCGCATCACACAATTAAATGCCTCCATCTCGCAGCTGACTATCAAACTGAGAGACCGCGATGAAGAACTACGCGGCAAGGCAAAGTTGATAGAGGATGTTCAGGACGAAAATGTCACGCTGAATCTGGAGCTCCACATGGCCGAGGAAAAAGCGCAAAGGTTTGAGAAGGACAACAAGGAACTCGTCGAGCGATTGATGGCGATCAAGGGCAAGGAGGCCGACATGATGAACGAAGAGGGCAAGTTTGGATGATTCGAGGATCCGATTTACAAACCGACTTCTGCTTCTGCCCTATGACTCAACGAGGGAGCTGGGCCACAGGTGTCTTGAAGACGGCGAGCAGAACGCAGTGCCTCGTTCGCAGAAGCCCCAGTGGTGTGTGCATCTTCGAGAGGGCTGCCCTCGTCCACATGTATCGGGATGTCCACCAGGTCAGGCAAGAGAGACGGGCTATATCTGACACACGCTTTGCTGGAACACCTACAGAAACCCCAAAGGATGGTAGGTAATCCTCACCTGTACATCTTGCTTGACTGAATCTGAGTCATTGACAACTGGATAACACAGGGGCATAGTCGTAAGAGCCAGAAAGTATTGAACGAGCGCTTGTTGAATTCAAGTACTATGCAAATGGCACCTGGCCATTGGTCAATCACACATCTAGCAGTGCTGTCTTTTCATCCCCACATTGCCCCATGCATGCTGTCCTCGATAACCGGCGCTATGCAAGTTCATCAAGTCGTTTCAAACCAAAGTAGAACGAAGACCATCCCGATGCCAAAATCATGCATTCTGCCTAGCAACAGCTCTAGTTCTCCGGCGAATCGTCCGCTTCTAACAGTTTTCAGCCCCACCCATACTCTCTACAAAGGCGTTCAGCTCCCGGGAGTCTTTGCAGTGGTGATACCATTTCCCCGGATCATCTGTCCAGCTGACCATGGAACTCCACCGTTCCTTCTCCACAACCGTCAACACATTGACAGGATCATTCACGTTGGAATCCTTGATCTTGTGCGCTGGAGACCGGAAGGGCTTCAGGCTGACAATGTGGCACCCTTCCTTTAGGTCGAGGAAAACGTACTTGAGTTTGTCGTTCAACTCGGCGGTGAAGGCTTGATTGTTCACCAGGACCACGTCTGCCCGCTTGAGGACTTGCCGGACTTGTTCGTTGGTGAGGAAGTTGCCGTGAATGAGGTGAACTTCGCCAGGTTTAATGCCCCAGAGCCGGCACCGAGCTGGGAACTCGTCGGCCTGCAGCTGGGCTAAAATGTTGGGATTGTCCATGACTTCACAACCCCATGACTCGGCTCCAGTTTCCAATGCGGCTTGGAGCACACAATTACCGACGCCGGATCCTAGATCAATAAATACCTGATCGGACTTGAGGTTCGTCTCCTTGAATATTCGGCTGAGAAATTTGGGTAGAAGTTCGCCGTAGACATTGTCGGAAAAGCTTTCATAATGTCTCACTAGATTGACTTGGGGCGACACTGTCCGAGCGTAGATCTGATTTTTGATGATATGCTCGACTAACCTGAGATCAACGCGGCGCATCTGATCCAGTTTCTTCGTGATCGTCCCATCCTTACGCTTGTCAGCCACCAGCGAGTTGAATGTCTCCACCACGTTGACGTATTTTGACTGAGCTCCAACTCGCCCTCTCATCCCAAGTAAGGCTTGTCGGTGAAGCTGTTGCACAAGTCCTGAGCCATCATCGCTAGTGACTTTTTCTGCGGACTCATTGTCGAGATAATACTCTGCCACGATTTTCATGGTTGCTTCGATTTCATCAAGGGGTTTGAAATCAGAAGAGTCGGTAGGCTTGACCAACTGGTATTTCTCGCTCTGTAGAGAAGTCGGGTACTGGAGCTCGATCGTGGGGCACTCATCCTCATCCCCTTCCAAGGCTGTGAAGAATGCTTCGTACTTGTCTCTTCCATGTTCTGTAAGGGTGCTGTTTGCGATGTCGAACGCATGCACCATGTGAAAGCCGCTTCCATCCTCCTGAGAGAAGGCTGCGAGATCCCTAACTTTGCGCTTCTCGTCTATGCTGTCTTTGCGATCGAGGCGGATTCGCTTTCTAGGCTGGTCGCCGTCCTCCTCGCTCTCATCATCGGAACTTGTCAATCTTGGCGTCGATACAGCAGGAGATGCTCTTTTCGTCCTATTTTGTCTTTCTTTCTTTATCCGTTCGGTCGGCTCTCCACTGCCCTGCCTGGAATGCACTGAAACTGGGGTGCTCGACTTCCGCGGCGCACTTGTGATGCGGGAATGTCCATTGCTGAGAGTCTTGCGGGAGAACGCAGGCTTGGTGGAAGCGACAGTCGGGACAGGTTTTGCGGCTGGCTTTGCAGCTGAGTTCACTGTGACAACCTTGGTGGCAATCTTGAGAGGGGCCTTTTTGGCCTTCAAGGCAGCGAATGACAAGGGTCGAGATTCGGCTGGCAGGGACCCCATGCTGAACGACAGCAGTGAGGAGAGACGAATACGCAGGAATAAACGCTAATATAAATGAGCGTGATTGAGATCAGGTTGACATGATGTATAAAAGGCAAGCGTGCCAAAGCACAATAAGTAACGAAAGGGAGAAGATCACAGGCACACGACTTAGTGAGCGGGTAACAAACATGAAAAGAATGCGAGGTGAGGCGCACTCGGGTATCAAGGGACAAGGATGTACCTGCATGAGTTTTTCCGTTCAGCCTGGAAAGCCTGGCCGCCTTACGAGGCGAAAAGGGAAGGGATCGGCAAAATATTGGGGCGTCTTGGCCTATGTCACTGAGTCCTTCCAGCGCAAGCCGTTTACGGTGCACGTAGAAGTACAATTACCAAAGTACGAGATACATATGAACGTGCCATCGTCCCCAGCATGGAGTCCTATTCGTGGGTATTCCATACATAACAGGGCGTTCATTACTCGGGGGACGAGCTGTTGCGCCGCTTCGATCTTTCTGTCCCTTCCCAACGTCTCTGACCACCCCAAGCCCTCTTGTGCCGGTTGTCCCCTCGCCTACCGTTGTCGAACCTCTTGTGACCATGATCTCTCTCTGATCGATCGCGGTTACCAGGCCTGTTCTCGTTGGAAGGGGCGGGATGAGTCTCCATCCATTTCTCCAGCATGTCTGCAATTTTCGGACCCCACACATCCTCACCAGCTTCCAGATCGTCGTATGTAAGCGCAGGCACCAAGCCTTCTGGAGTAGGGTGAATATTTGTGTACTCGCCTTGCTTACTTCGTACCAAGGCTGCCATCGTGCCATAGGAACCGCAAGCGATACCTAGATCATACGCAAATGAACGCACGTAGAAGCCACTGCTCACAGTGAGGCGGATGCGCGCCGCTGGGGCATTGGCAGGCTGAGATTCTTGTGTCGGGAGATGGTGTGTATGTAGCTCAGCCTTTTTGTCATGAGGTAGCTGGTTGCTTTTGCGCTGTTCTTTGTACCTGTCGTCAGAGGCGCTCTTGGGGTTGGTGGGTGCTGGATCTTGCTCCACAGATTTCCTTGTTGCTTCGGCTCCGGCCATCAGCTTTTGAGCCACAGCTTTTTCTTCCTCGCTCGCTTCCTCTGCAGGCCACCTGAAATCATGCTCTCCAGGGCCGTAGAAATCGAGCAGTGTACATTCCGAGATTTCGACATTCCGACTTTCTAACTCCCTAGGCAATTCCTTCCCACTTCTTGCATACTCGTATAGCTTCATTCCATCAATCTTGATTGCGCTGTAAATCGGGGGAATCTGTTTCATCTTTCCCCGGAAGCGTGTCAATCTGTCTTCGACCACTTGTTGAGAGATGGTTTCTGTGGGAGCCTCCGCCACTATTTTCCCCATGATGTCGTAAGTGTCGGTGCTTTTCCCGAATAACACAACCGTCTCATACGTTTTCTTGCAGCCGAGGAAGTCAGGGAGGGATTTCGATCCTCTGCCTAGTCCAACAATTAAGACGCCGGTTGCAAGAGGGTCCAGAGTGCCACCATGGCCCATCTTGAATATCTGGTCATTGCCCTTCTTCCGGCGCTTGGGTTGGTGTCGCTCCTGATCCTCTTGGGCTTTTCTGGTCTTCTCAAGTAAGGGGGCGAAGGTTTTAGATTCCGCAAATTTGTGTTGGAGGTCTCGAAGCACTTGAGCGGAAGAGATGCTAGGAGGCTTGCTGATGGCTAACACATAGGTTGGCTAGTTAGGGGATGCACTGGAAAACAATGGGGAGGGTCTGAGGAGAGGAATTGGCCTCACCAAAGACACCCTCGAGGACCTTTCCAGCTGGCTGGGCCATCTTGAAGATGGGAGACGGCCTCATGCGACACAGGAAGTCCTTCGGTCGCAGAACTACACCTTACTACCACCTCGGAGGTTGGTCTTCTTTTTCACTCCAGGGATAACACGCAGCGCAGGCTTCGAGAAGGACTTTGGAAACAACCCAGGACGCGGAAAAGTTAGTGGAGCCACACGTGAACATCAAAGTTTAACCTGGAGCTCGGCCAATCAAAGTGGTAAGAACCTGCCTCTGGCCATGGCTCTCCCACTACCAGCCTCCAGCCTCCTTCTCTTTGCTCACCATACATAATGCGCGTTGCTAGTTTCTACCACCCCCTCCTTACGACGGTCCAACCTCACCATCGAGACTACCTAACCATTCCTAGTGACAGTCGACTGCGAGATGCCGATTAGACCACTCTCCTTGCCTGCTCTATAGCGCAGTTCCTGGCTCGCAGCATGAGCCTCACGGTATCCTCTGGATATGTCCACTCTACCTGAAGAACGAGTTCTGAAACCCCTCGACCCCGTCCCCGATGATGTTAACGACTGGCCGGACTTTGCATTGCGAGAAACAAAAATATTCTATCAAGGAAAAGGCCGCTATGCAGACCTTCTACAGGCTTCGGAAGAGGCGCCACTCTGTGTCGTGGGAGAATTGATGCCGTTGGACGATGAGCAGGAACATCTTGGTACGCAGTTTTCTCCATTCTACCTTCAGCAGGTGCTGATGAATTCTGCCAGCCTTAATAGAAGAACCACTATATGCACGAATAAAGATCGACAACGTTACGAATTACAGCTTTGGTCAAGATGACAACGGAAAGCCCGTTATTTGGGCTGCAGGGAAGGCGGGCTGGTACGAGATTTCACCCTCAGATCGCTATCTGAGTCATTTCAACGACACTTTAGAGGCCATTGATTTGTTTTATTTCATGGTCGATCAGCACCAGAAGCTTGGACGGAAACGCCAGAAGCTGGGATTCATGATCGACCCATTTCTTACCGCATACCAGAAGCACACGGGTTACAGGATTAATGACGACGACGAAGCCATGGAAATGATTCATAAACATCACCGCTTCCTGCTGAGGCAGATGCTTGAAGAGAGGGAAGGGATCGACTGGTCCCAGACATATCTATGGAAACATTTAGCCGAGACTTACGCTGACGAACTGGAGGAGTTGAAGACGGCCTTGGCAAGAGTCAACCAGAATGGCCTACCAGAGGCTTCAGACTTGTCGGAAGAGGAGGAAGATGATGGAGGTGAGGGAGAAGAGGGAGAAGAGGGAGAAGAAGCACAGGAAGAAACGCACCAGGACAGAGAGGGCACCTCAGAAGGGTCCGACGGTGACGATTCCGAAGCCAGTTCTGAGGCAGCCTCCAGCAGCGTGACCGAGACCAAGCCGGAGCCCATTGACTGGACCAGACCTATATGGGATATGCTAAATATACTCCGAAAGTCAGCGAACTTCAACATGCGACACTGTGGGATCGACGAAGCCGCCACGGAGCTACAGAAGTTGCCTGCGTTCGAGGGATCACACGAAGACGCAGTGGCCGCGTTTGAGCGCTCAGCAGAGCCATTACTGAAACTAATGAACGAGGCAAAACTCCGAAAGAAGTTCAATTGGTCTACCCGGAGAATATACGACGAGTTGGAAGCTACTCTTGCCGATGTGGTCGCAGATGAGACCATAAAGACTCCTCGGAAACCTGGCGGAGGAAAACCCCAGCGGCATCGAATGAAGTCTGTGCTTCGTCCCAGCGGAGCTAGCAAATCACACAAGCGCGCGAGAGGCACCGTGGAAGAGGACGAAGATGAGGTGATGAGTGATGTTCCCATTTCATCACCAGCAGCTCGACGACAAGCTGGTCCGCTACCACCCAGTGGTTTGAGAGAAACCACAGTAGATTCGGGGCCCAGTCGCGAAGATAGTCCCAGTCGACAGCTTAATGGCCATCTGGGTGCCGACGCGTTGCCAGAGCTACCGCCTGGACCGGAGGCGCAAGAGATGCTCGACTTGGTCGCCCAAGAGGCCAAGCGAGTTGGTCGGCAGCATCAGACGGGTCATCTGCAAGCATTCCTGGGACAGTGGGTTGTTTGAGCAGAGCAGGTCAAGGCTCTTGCAACGGGCATCTTGGGAAGGCGTTTTGAGTGTTGTGGCCGTGCTGGGTTGGGGAGTTTTTCGCGTTGTGTTTGTATGATTATGATACCCCATGTGCTTCGATATAGCATTGTGTCTCTTGTAGAGAATTAACTCATGTAACAAGTCTTCTCTCTTGTCCTGGCTCCTCCCGCATGGTGAATCGTGTTAAGCATCACCGAGTAGCCAGCCTCTTGCTCTTCCCGGGCCTTTTTGCCTTGCCTTTGCCTTTCATTCGAGCCGCCGAAAATCCGCGCATATCCCCACTGCTGATGGCATCGCCGCTTTTTGCATGCCGTTTCTTGCCACCAAAGCCATATTTCTGGTCGCGCTTTTGTCGTTTTGGGTTGGGGCCACTGCCGACACCGCGATCACGGCCTGACCGATCTTTGGCGGCTGGATTTTCCACGTCGATGTTTTGGAAGAGGTCGTCATCCAGGTTACCCTCGGTGACTTTGCCGGTGTCGGTGCCCTTGCGTTCTGTGAGACGGAAAATTATGTTAGCAGCCTAGCCACACAAACCGGACGGGAAAAGCAATCTCGGCGGAAAAAGGCTGTTGGGGGAAGGGGGTGTGGGCAAGACTCACTCCTCTTCAATTCCTTGATCTTCTCGAGCGTCGTTCTCTTCTCTCTCGCCCTCTCCTGCTCTTTCGCCACCTGGACCGCCTTTCCAAACTTTTTGGCGTCCCTCAGCTTGCGCGCTTCCTCTGCGGCTTTCTTGTTCGCGGCTTCGTCGTACATCTTCTGCTTGACGCGGCCCATGTGTTCGTCGCTCTTGACCATCTCCGCAAAGTAGTCCGCGGGACGGGAGAAGGGGATTTTCTCGGCGCGGAGCAGGTCCCGCGCCGAGACGACGGCTGTGCGGGCGATGCGGTAGAATTCGAGTTCCCGCGTGAGGTCGTCGTTGGGGTCCGGGACGGCCTGTGAGGTGGGCGGGAGATCCGATGTCAGGGAGTTGTGGTAGTGGAAGGGCGTGGATTTGGGGGTTTTTATGACGGAAATGCGGTTGCGGGCGGCGACCAGCGCAGGGCCGTTGTTGATGGTCATCTTCTGGTACGGAATCGTGTCTTCGAGTTCGGAATCTTCGAGGTCGGAGACGGGCACGTCGGACTCGTTCTCTGCTTCCGAGGCCGAGGCGGAGACGGGCAGGGCTGGTTGTGGGATCGTGGAAGCAACATCGCTGTTGGTTGTTGCATTGGCGGTCGTTTCCTCGTCGTCTTGATCATCTGCGTCTGCTTTGTTGTCTACGCTGTTGTCCTCCTCTGCAAATCCTGCAAAGTCGTCGCCTTGGGACGACTTACTACCTCCATTTTGCAATTTCTCGCTTGTCGCCAGCTCCTCCTCTTCGTCGGTGTCTTCTTCCCTCGCCGTCTCCAGCTTCTGTCTTTTCCGCTTCTCGGCCGCTTTCACCTGTGCCTTTCTTTTTTCCGCCTGGTAATCTCTCCCTTTGTGCGCATCGAGGGCAGCGAGTAATTTGCTCTTCTTCGCCATCTCGGTATCAGATCGGAGAACAACCAAAGGCTGCACAAGTGAGAAAAGTTTTGAGTAGGTAGAAGAGAGTTACCGCCGACTATCTTGTGTTCCAGAAATTTTTTGGAGATTGAACACTACTCGATGGGCTAGCAAAAATCTACTCCACACAGCGAAGTGGATGAATTGCCTATTGCGGCAAGGGTTGGTACGGTGGATTGTTAACGGCGGAGCAAGACCTCCTATACGCAGTTTCAAACTCGTTTGCTCGTCTCGATTCTCGACTGGACTGTTCAGTGGCAGTTAGTTATACAACCTCTTCGTTCACGATATGCTTCCTTATGTCGACAAAGCCGGTGCACATACTCCCAACAACATTTCTCTTGGGGCGTCTCACTTAGCCATCATCCCACGGCGGACTACCGCAGGATATCGCATTGCAATGTCGAGACTCCTTGACTGTTCGGTCGCTTGACCTGACAAAAGGCTCGCAGAGATATTCACAAGATAACGATATGGCCATCAAATCAATAGGCTAACATAGCTAGGTCGGACGAGAATGTCTGGTTATCAATCCGGTGCTATCAATCTACCTCGGCGCCCCTTTTCCGCAGCCTCGTGGGCCTTCAACAAGTCTTCGAGTTGTCCGCACATGGACGCAGGTTCCGGCTCGTAGCCAAAGACACGGTCAAAGACGTCAATTCTAACAAGCACAGCATCTGAAATATATGCGATTGGGAGTTGAAAGGCCAGTAACTGAACCCTGGAAAGATGAGGCCAGCAGGTCGCCAGCGGGGATGATTTCGGGCCCGAGTGCTCGAAACTTCGGGCCCCTACGAAACTCTCAAAGTCAAACAACGGTCTTCAAGGGTCGAATGATGGTCTTTGTCGTCACCACAGCCTAATTGGCCTCTCAGCTATACACTTCATGTCATAGCCACTCTGGTTCCTATCCTCTGTGCTGCCTCCTTATAAAGATGTGGCTTTCCCTTGTGGTGCCCGGTCCACCGCTGCTAACGGCATTCTGGCGACACGGAGCAAAAGGACAAGACCTCCTGCTTTATACCTCTCCAGATTCAAAGATCGTGCAAAATGTCCTCTGACACAGACGTCCCCGTCATAATCATTGGGGGCGGTATTGTAGGCCTCTCTGCCTCCAATTTCCTCACTTACCACGGCATACAATCCACGGTGATTGAGCGCCACAAAGGCACGTCAATCCATCCCCGGGCGCGCAGTGTCAATGCACGAACCATGGAGCTCTATCGTCGGCTTGGAATCGAGGAACTCGTCCATGAAGCTGGCGCGTCATTATCCCCGAGCGGGGGCATCTATAGTGGCACTTCTCTCAAGGATGTCATAGAACCCAAACCACGCTCTGGAGGTCTCAGAAGATTTCCCTGGACTGGGTTTCTCGCCCCCCTAAGTCCAGTGAATGGAACATTTGTCACCCAAGACATGATCGAGCCAGTTCTTTTGGACGTTGCAAAGGGGCACGGGGTGGATGTGAGGTTCAGCACGGAATGTGTCAGTGTCGAGCAAGATGACAAGAGTGTTATTGCCGTCTTGAAGGATCGGCAGGACGGCGTCAATGTGACCGTGCGAGGACGCTATCTCATAGCCGCTGACGGCGCAGAGAGTCCAATTCGCACCCATCTTGGGGTGACAACGACTGGGAGGGGTACTATGGGTCATTTGCTTAACATCCTCTTCCACGCCGACCTCAAATATCTTGTCCAAGGCCGTGAGTTTTCTCTCTGCAAGATCGAGCGACCCGAAGTTACCGGCCTCTTAACATCCATAAACAACGACGACCGCTGGGTATTCCACCTCTTCTATGACCCGTCGAAAGGCGAGAAACCTTCGGACTTTCCACCCGAAAAATGCAGAGAGCTGTTGCGCCTCGCTTTGGGCGTCGGTGATATTGAGATTGATATCAAGAGTATCCTTCCTTGGAAACCGTCGGTGCGGGTTGCAGAGCAACTGCAACAGGGGCGTATCTTCCTCGCGGGGGACGCCGCACACCAAATGTCACCGTGGGGAGGTCAAGGCGCAAACACGGGCATCACAGACGTCCACAATCTTGCATGGAAAGTCGCTGCAATCCTTCAGGGGCATGCGAACGAGCACTTGCTGGAGACATACGATGTGGAGCGAATTCCTGTGGCAAGGGCAGCTGCCGAGTTTTCAGCAAGCATGGCTGATGAGAAGGGAATCATATCAACACAGGGACGCTTTGCCTTACTCAGACTCATTGCCAGGGGGTTCCGTCTGCTTTCCGGCCACGGCTGTTATTATACAAGTCGAGCCATCTGCACGGAGGACACTTCCCCGCTGGGCGGACTGACCTGGAGGCCGTGGACGTGGCCGAGCCTGTTGCTTTCGATAGACGGGAGACCTGGAACGAGGGTTCCTCACTTGTGGGTTGAGCATCAGGGCAAACGCGTTTCCACACTCGACCTGTGTGGCAAGACCTTTGTGCTATTTGTTGGAGGCGATGGAACGCCGTGGGTAGAAGCGGCAAGGAAAGTGTCTGCATCCATGCATGTCGACATTGTCACATATCTTGCCGGTCCTAAAGGCGATCTCGTCTGTCCACCGGGCCGACTTGAATCCGTTGCAGGCATTTCATCTCGAGGGGCTATCCTAGTGCGTCCCGATGATTTTGTGGCATGGCGCCAGAGGAGACAGGTCGGTGATCCGCAAGCTGAGCTCGCAAGGGCCATGAAACAAGCGCTGTGTCTATCGTGAATATGGACGAGTGTATATGTATACTATAGGGGCTCTATCTAGCACGTTTGAGAGAAACTCTCCCCTCGGCCATAGTCATCTGGTTTTTTTTGGGGGGTTTTTTTTTTGGTTAGAGACAATACGCGAACAATATCACACACAGGTCTATTCATGTACGTCCGTAGTACCTAGTATTGGAGACGCCATCAACCCATCTATGGGTAGGTAGCTCGCAAGGCCCCCCACCCTCACATGTCGCATCAAGGAGCCACGGAGCCAAGGCTCAGCCCCGGTTTCAGCCTCACGCCAGGGGTTCCTGACGCACAGTATTACTACTGTACAAGTATGCGGAGTCTTTGCTGATGACTTGTCCGGCGAATGCGCGGAGGAGATGCTCACGACGCTGGAACCGAGTCATCCACATCCATCAGCCACATCAGCGACATACGCACCTCGTACAGGGAGTCAGGATGATATAAAAGGATCCATCAGTCACTTGTCTTGAATTTGAGCACTCTAGCTACTTCTCAAATGTGGTGATCCGTAACTTTGTCGTTTGGCTTCGCAGTCGAACACAGACAGGCAGAGAGACTTGTTCCGCGCGGACCGCGACGCCCACCACCAGCAAAGGGTCACAACCCGGATTGATTTGATATCCTACCGTTTCCAATACAGCCAGCCCTTCTTGCCTACCACATTCCCCACCCAAAGCAGGTAGTGTGATAAAAAGCTAGAAAGAAAGATGCCTACGAGCTCCCCCACAATCCCGCCCTTCTACCGCATCTTCTTCAGCACGATCGACCCGCTCATCGCTTTCAGCGGCGCCCTCACCCAGCTCCTCGCCCCTTCGACCATCCTGCGCCTCTACAACGCCTCCTCGGCCACACTCCCGCCAACCCCAGAAACCACCGTCCTCCTCGACAGCTCCGCGGGATACCTCCTCTCGACTTTATTCCTGCAGGTCGTCATGCTGCGCGCGCGGCCCGCCGACGTCCCCGTCTGGCGCTGTCTCCAGGGATCCATTCTGATTCAGGACGTGGCGCTCGTTGCCGCGGTGGCGAGGTCGCTCGCCCGGCAGAATCGGCTGGAGTGGAACCTGGTGACGGGGCCGGAGTGGGCGAATCTGGCGGTCCTGGTCGGCGTGGGGGCCCTGAGGGTCGCGTTTTTGGTGGGTGTCGGTATGCGTGAAGGGGCGAAGGCAGAC
>WJFF01000109.1:19232-41256 GCA_011800825.1 Fonsecaea pugnacius | reverse complement strand
GTGCTTGAGGTACGCCTTGAGCTCACTAACTTAGGGCGACAGGAGACTCACCCAGCGAAACAGAAGAGGGGATGTTGGTTTGTATGTGGGCAAGGTAGATTGGGAATTAACAACAAGCCTCATTGTTCGATTACCCAGAAAGGAATGCTTTCCTCCCCATGTAAACCTCGTTACTCCCAAGATCCATCCCGTAGCGTACATCCCATCGATCCTTTCCTTGTCCATAAAACCCATACCTCAAAACCAACCCCATGAAAGATTTCCTTATCCCCTGCAGACGCTGACCCACACTCCCCCCTCCACCCAATGCCTAATGCCTAAATGATGTCCTTGACCAATTTATATCCTTGTCCCAAAGTGCCAACCGTGCCCATCTGCGCCGCAGCCGCGTCGGCGACCTGGTCGGCGGCAAAGCTGGCTGCTTCCTGCAGACCCAGGCCTTGGGCCGCTTTCTGCGCCACCGTGACCCAGAGCCAGCCGCCCTGGTCGGTCTGCAACAGCCCAATCTTCTTCGTGTCGTCGCTCTTCTCGCCGCCATCCTGGTGTTCCTCGAATAGGTCGCTGACGTTCTTGACCGCCCGCTCGTGGTTGGCGTGGGGTTCGAAGAAGCCCGCCGCGAGACCGTCGACCGTCAGCCGCTCCTTGACTTCCTGTGCCTGCGATGGCTGCGTCAGGAAGACCGCCAGGACAGCGAGGCCCAGCGCGAACAGGGCGTAGACGGCTTTCAACGTGACGAGGAGATACAGAGGCAGATACGGGACGCGCGTTGCGAGGTAATTGTTGTCTCTCGTCCACTCGAGCTCGTTCTGCACCCTGATGGCGATTCCCGAGCTGAGGGCTACGGCGGCCTGGGAGAAACGGTCGGCAAATATCTTTGACAGGCCCTCCGGTGTCTTCTGATAAGCGGCCAATGCTGCGGCGTCCTGGAGGGCCAGATGAGATAGCGGACTGTTGATGGCGAACGGCGCACTGAAGACGGCACCGTAGTAGTCTGCTACATCCTCGTCTGCTTGAAGCTCAACAAGGCCCACTGATCCATTGGTCCAGTTGTACCTCACTTCCGCGATGACTGATGAGCAGCTCAGGACAAAGACGGTATCACCAGTTGCATCGTATTTGAGGTAGTGGTCATTTCGCATGTCTTTAAATTCGTCCTGGTATGTGTCCACTGGCGGGAAACCCTTTGACCAGGTCAAGAACTGGAGTGGGTTCTGCGTAGTGAAGAGGTTGGTGGTGCTGCTTCCGAAACCCACAGCTTGAGTCTTTGCCGTGTCGTTGAAGAATTGAATGCCAACCATGGCCTCATCTGGCGCTGACGTTGCGTTCTTAGGGTCCATGCCAACCTCTCCGGAGTACGAAAAGGATGGCGCGCTGTAGGCGCCGCAAGTGAAGCCGGAGCTGCGATCGTCAACGGTTGTGACATTACAGTCCTGTGTCACCATCTGGCACTGCGTCTTGATCGCCAGCGTTGTTGCCGCAAAGTCAAGCGTCCTGCTGCTCTGGATATCCCCAAGGAAGTAGTAGTTTGAGCCATTGACTGTGACGTTGAAGATTGTGTTATTCTCAGAGTTTGACATCAGCGTCTCTGCTGCTTGTTGAGCATTGAGCACGCCCTGACGCTCTCCGTTGGACGCGGTCCAGTTCGTGATGCTGCAGGGGTAACTGCAACTCGCTTGAGCATTGCCGGGACAAGTCCGTATCTGCCACTCGCCTGGTCCGCACTGGCTTGAGTTTAGACCTCTTCCAAAGGAGAATGCCGTGCTGTTCTTCGGAATCACCAATGCGATGTTCATAGCCGTCGTGACTGTGCCGAACCAGCTGTCGACTGCGCCGATTGCAAAACTGTGTGGCAGAGTTAGTACCATTCATAGGGGAACAGCGTGAGACGAGCGACATACGTCATGAACACAATGAACGACAAACACCAAAAAGCCAGAGGAACTGGTGGAACAAGGGTCTCATGATTTTGCCAGCGATACTTGACCGCATCGAGCAGAGGTTGGGTTCCACCTCCATTGAGCAGTCCGATCAGGATGGAAACCTGGTGAGGACTCGGCAGCTTCTCGGATTTATTGGCAGTAGCTTTCATAATGCGTTGTCCTGCAAAGAAAGCGACAAGAGCCATGGAGGCACCGGTGACGAAAGGTATGATCTTGGCCGTCCATGAAGAGATCATGTGCAACACTGCTGGGTTGGTGATGGTCTTGTAGTATAGGTAGTAGGCATGATCGCCTCCATTCTTTTCGATTCGCTGGATATTCTGGAGAGTATCTAGCCCTTCAGTCGCGGCTGTCTCTTGCTTCTCAGGAAGAAAGACATAACTACTGTCGATTCGGTTGTACAGGATGGCGGTTAAAAGCACGCTGGAGATGATGGCCACTGGGACGCAAGGTGCAAATGCCCCCCATAGCAGAGAGGGCAAAGCACCCTCCATGTTGTCTTTGATCGCATGATGGGAGGTGGGAGTTGGGGGAGGGCTATCTGAGCTGGTCTGTGTCGCAGGTGTCCCAAGACCTTTTTCAGATAGAAGAGGGATCTTTGTAGGAGACTGAGGCTGCTCCGGCATCGCTGCCATTATGCTGCGAAATCAATCTAGGGAATTTGAATACAGACTTACTGAAGCCAGCCGATGGACCGCGAAACTGGGAAGAAAGCGCAAAGCAGAGCCAGGCTGCGAGTATTTGAGTCACTCATACTCGACCGCTCTTCTGGAGAAATCATGCACTCGTTTCGCCAAAGGCAACTGGATAGTGTCGATTGCGCAGAAACCGCACGAGGAACAGTCCATGAAGGGAGCGTGCAGCCGACGAAAGCAGCAGGGAGATGGAAAAGCAGGGACTGGATAACCCGTGAAGGTGGGTGAAGCTATTCAGGCATTGGCGACGTGTTTGTCAGTCAGTAGGCTGGCCATGGACAACATCCCCAAAGGCGTTTGTGGCTGGCGTAAAGCTGCATTTCAGCTTCGGAAATGGCCCAGTCCAGGCCGAAAGTAGAGCAGCACCCAACGTTAGCGAGTAGATGTGTGGGAGGAGACAGCATCCGCCTTCCACAGGCTGAAGAAAAAGCCGTTAAGCTGGCCAGTCATGTCATGTCGAGTGGTTCGTGATTCATCGCACATCCATTTCCCTTCACAATGCTGTCTTCAGGACCGAGCGGCACACCATCATGGGATGTTCTGGACTCGGCCTAGTAACTTGAGCTTTGGCATGGATGCAGGGCAGACACATGCAGTAGGTCGACCTTCTATGGAAGTCTGACTTGCTGTGCCACCTGCTGCAAGGCGCAAAGTCGGGTTGGGCTCATACTAGCATACTTTCCGGGCGTCGACATTCGTGAAAGTGGAGGATGTCGAGGCAAGTTGGGATGTTGTGTGGAAAAGTGGCTGGATTAGACTATCCGGGGTCACAAGCTTTAATTCTCTTTAGCAGTGCTTGACAAGTGCTTAACAGTTTCTTAAAAGGTGCCTAGTGGCCCCCAAGTTGCCCTATTCAGTAAGGCAGCGTTTTAAAAGACCTTCCGTATTGATCAATCCGCCTAATTCACCACTGACCACATTACCAAAATACCTCCTACCTAGATAGTAATCACGCACCGCTGACCCTGTCTTCCCTCACTCGTGATGAACAAGACGCCCTTTTTGAGGGTATAGGCCTTTCATGTGAACACTCGGACTGTCGCTCGTCAATATGCTTGTTGGCCGCTACATCTCATGCGGCTGTCGAAATAGACTACTTTCCACTTGATTGCCCCGTTCCCGCACTTAGTTTGATTCTTGTTCCCCATCCTGCCAACATACCGGTTGATGGTACAGGTAAAGGTACAAGTCACGTCCATTGTTTGGTCGATGACATGTTCGCAGCCTGTGGGTCAAGTCCCAGAATACAAGAATGCGCAGCACATTACCTTACGGAGGTAATTGCCTATAACTTCGGTCCCTGAGACAGACTTGGAGGTTGCTGATACACATCACGTAGGATATGAGAGGTGGTTTGCTTCTTGCACTGTAGAAGTACAGGCCGGTCGGAGCGTATCTTCAAGGTGGTGGCGATGAATGCTCAGTAGGACTTTGCTCATTTCTAGACTCCTCAAACAGATCAGAGGCGTCCTGCGAGCATAAAGGCTGATGGTGCGTAAGGCCAGGCCTCGAAGTCGGAAACATGATCATAGTGGCTTTCGCGGCACAATACTATCAATACCTAGAAACTCAATTAGGTTCCTTCAGCTTGCCCAGCTGCGAGTCTTACAGCCTTGAGGGAAGGGGTAATGCGCGGTCAAGCATTATGTCGAAAGGGTCTCGAAGTCCAAGTGCAGGCGAAGTAGCATTCCTAAAGCTTATGTAAGACAAAGGACGCTGGTGTGGAGAGGGGGTGAAAAGGAGGCAGACTCGTGGAGTGTACGAGGTATGTGAAGAAACAGCCTAACCCTCGACCTCGCCTACGATTCAGACCTCTCGAGGCTGGAAGTGCAAAGTTTGTTAGTTTTCTCTTGAGCGGTGTCAGGGAAGCATGAGTCTCTCAGTGCGGATACAACTCTCCAGCTCTGTCAATGAGGAAGGTTCAACGTGGATTCTGGTTGCGTGGGAGACAGACAAATGACCCTCCCCGTCTGTATTGCATATCGAGTGCAGAGGTGTACCAAGTAAAGATTCAGTAAGCAACGAAGAGTCGAAGTACCTGATACTCGCTGGGTGCAGGTGTCGCTGACTGATTGGACTTACCGCCTGAACTTCGGCCAAATTTCCCCAAACTCAAATGCGCTCAATATCAATCAATAAATACACCTCGTAGATTAGCGGCCCTTTCCCTCACTTTTCGATACTCGAACCCTCCGTCAAGCGCTGCCGCGTTAGAAAAAGCGTGCTGCCGCGCTCACTCCGGAATGTATCTCATTGTGAATTGAGCTGCTTTTCTGGTTTGGTGTGTGTACCGAGCATATGTGGGCAATTCACTCCTGAGTGATCACAACAAGGAAGGATAAACACATTTACCCGTAGGATATCATGGTAAGTTGCGAAAGAGCCACGAAGCACATTTCGAGTCAGGAAGAAGGGGTTTGCACTCCTACAGACCGCCCTTCTCTACCTCTCCCTGCACTGGACGACCAGTCTGAGATGCCCTGCCTGCGCTGACCCTCCTTCGTACACAGTCCGTCCCCAGTCCGCCCTCGACGCGAGGCGCAGGAAGCCCGCCTCTCTCATCCCACTCGTATCACCCCTCTTCCACCGCCACCACGACCATCGCAGCGTCGAACGGCTCCCCCGGTGGCGGTGGCGCAGCTACCTCGTCAGGATCCGCGCTGGACAACCTGCACAGTCCCAACGAGGCGGCGACGAAGCTCGCCGAGGCGATCGACGACTTCCTGGGCGACCTGGAGAAGAAGTTCAAGGGGATCAGCGACGAGATCCTCACAAAGTTGGACGACATGGCAGAGCGGTGTGACCGGCTCGAGCAGGAGATGCTGTTGAGGGACGCGAGCGCCATGGAGAACGTGAGCGGTGGCAAGGCAGGGAGTACGGCCGGGTCGAGCTGATGTTGGTTGAAAGCGACTTTTGCCTGGCAAGCGAACATACATAGGGACCATCACGACAGGCGGATAGAGCCAGAATGGGATTTCTGTGTGTGCGTGACAAGAACACCCTCACCGAGCTCGACTTCAGACATGCGGGATATCTCTTTTCCCCATGTCCATCTCGAGGCTCGAGAAGAGATATCCCGCATGTCTGAAGCCTGAAGGCGCGAATCGCGAGAGCAGTGGCTCAGAATTTGAAGACCAGCGAACCCGGGTTTCTCGATGAATCAGACAAATCCGACGATGATTGGAAAGAGGTCAAGAAGTGGCACGACGGAAAATACACGTGGATAAAAGCTGGAAACCCATCAAAGCCTTGTTTGAACTCCTCTAATGGTGGTCAATTTACACATCCATTTTGCCTGCAGACCGTTGTGCTTTTTTGCTCAATCTGCCCGTGATATCGCGAGTGCCCCGGCGTAATCGTTCCTCGTTACTTACAACTCGCTCTTCGGCTCTGGCTCCTTGACCAAGAACTTCGAGAGAATGTTGCTCCTCTTCTGCAGGTCATCGATCTTCTCCGGGGCCAAGCCGCCCTTCTTCAACAGGCCTGCCAGTCTCGTCTGTTCCTTCATCGCGTACTCTGGGTTTCCTGTCAGTTTGGACAGAGCCCGCAGATAGTAGTCGACCGATGTGTCCTTCAGGTCCTTTGCTGCCTTCTTGATCTCGGCCGTCGCCTGCTCGATGTCCTTCAAGCCATTGGCCGTGATGTATTTGGCGAGCAGGCTATCGATGATTTCGATAGTCCCCGCCTGGGAGTTCAGCCCACCGCCAGGAACCCTATAGGTGCCAGCTTTGGAGTTGACAAAGTCCACCAGAGCCTCCTCGCTGCGAGCGCCGCTGTATGGTTCCGCTTCGGTAGAGCCCTTGGGGAAGAATTTAATAGTCGGGTAGCCTGTGATGCCTTGGGATTGAGCCGTGGCCTTCGAGTTTTCAGCTTCGGCGTCGACCTTGGCGATCAGGACGTTAGGCTCATTGGCAAAGTCGGTGGCGAGCTTCTCCCAGGTCGGAGCAAGGGATTTGCAGTCTAGAAGCCAAAGATTAGCATGCACCGTCCTACCGCGGGGACTCTCAAGGGAGACACATACGCCCACACCAAGGCGCCGTAAAAGCGACCAAGATGTCCTTATCGCCTCCGACTTCCGACTTGAATGTCGTATCAGTCAACATCTCAACATGACTTGGGGCCTTCTTCGGTCCCTTGGCCTTGACACCAGACTTCTCGCTAACAAAGGCCGTCAAACTCTCGAGATCTCTGCCGCCATTGTAGTCCTCGGGCTCCGAGCCGGGCTTCCCATCAAACCATTTCAACGTTGGGAACCCCTGGACACCAAATCTCTTGCCTAGGTCTTTATGCTTGTCTGCATCGACATTTGCAATTGTCACCTTGTTACCAGACGCCGCAAAGGCCGTGGCCAGCTCCTCATAGACAGGAGCAAGATTCTTGCAGTGTCCGCACCACGGGGCGAAGAATTCGACGAGAGCAGGCTTGCCCGACTCGAATACGACTTTGTCAAAGTTTGAGGGGATCAGATTGATCACATCTGAGGCCGCTGTGAGGAGGGGCAGGGCAAGCGTTGCCAGTGGGAGGAGGGAGCGGAGTTGCACCATTGTGGCGCTGTATCGAGTGGAGGATTGTGGTACAAGGAACTCGAGTGGACGCGGAACGAGGACAGGTTTTCAGAGAGCCACTGTAGATTGCGGGATGGGAAGAGGTCGACAGAGGAAGATGGAGGAATTGTGTGAATACTTGGGCCTGTTGGCCAGGATATATACGACCGACGCCACTTTATTTCAATTGCTTAAAAATCCGTGTCTGGCATCCCTGCCCCTGCGCCTGCGCCCCCTTTTTGAGGCTGAAAAGCCACTTGTCCTTGTAACTCAGCCTTGTCTCGCAAAGGTCCAATCATCATTTCTCCTTGCGACTCCAGCATGGATACTTGCTCCGGTCGAGCGTGTGATTACCAAGTCTTCACTCGAGCACCGCGTCTCGTCCCTTTTACGTTCCTACAAGCACGACAAATGGGTGACAGACAACAGCTGGTGACATGTTCAACGGCCAGGGCTCGTTCGAGAGTTCAGCGTCTCTCTTGGTACAGACATTAGTTTAAGGCGGGTATGTACTCATACGTAGATTGTACTCTCTCGTAAAAATGCCGGACGAGAAATTCAATGAGAATCAGAGACACTTGTCCTCCAACAGCATCCCAACGCCGTCCCTCGCCTTCGCTTGTTGCTTGCCATTCAAACATCAACAACTATGCAAAACAATTGATTGATGGTCATGATTGCCGTTCGCCCTGTTGGACTGGATCCTTCTGTTCCTCATCATCCAGCTCCGTATAACTGGTGATATGCGCTATGAGCGTCAACGAGCACTGCGGGAAGGAGTCAGTGGTGACCTTACCCAATGCCACGGAGCACCAGGGACTTACTTTGTAATACTTGTTGCTGAGCCTGTTTACTCTCGCATGCACACTGCACGCATCTCCCATCCTTCAGATCAAGCAGGATACTCCACGCCATCTCTTCGCGTTCAAGGTCAGGTAGACATGGCCGGTTGAAGTCGCTAAGATGGTATTTACGACTAACACTCTTCATGTTCGCGTCAGTCATTGGGGGAGAAAATATCAGGAACCCTTGATCATCGATCCTCATGAAACGCCGTTTCCATAGGAATGACTCTGGGAATTGTACGTTGACGTCCCCAATGTCGACAACATGCATCAATGACTCGGCTATCGGATCCTCCGGGGTGAAGTCGGGTTGTTCTCGCGCAATATTTACTTGGGACTGAGTGGCCTCTTCTTTTGTCGTTGGTTGATTCCTGCTCCGCGCATTTGCTAGATTCGACATCCGCTTCATGAGCCTGCTTGTCATTGAAGACTTCGGTTTGTCCTCGGAAATTGATGCTGCGTCACTGGTTGACCGCGGACCTTGCCGTCTGTAGTGGCTGGATTTGGACACTTTGCTTGTATTCGACTCAGACCGAGGCAAGTTTGGATGAGAATTTGACCGATGGGAGGAAAAGGAGAACCGCCCTCTTTCCGACTTTGTGGGGCTTTTGACCCTGGGTTGATTCGAAGCCAGTGCCTGATCCAAGGTTGGCTGGTCGGACTTTTCGTGTTCGACGATTAGAGGACTCCGGTAGAGATTGAGGGGGGTATTGTAGCTAGAACTTGGAGCCAAGGGGGGATGCTTATTGCTAGAATCACGAACAATCCTTGCTGTAACAGAAATCGTCTCGCCTTTCTGTAGCCTGTTCACATCTGACGACGGACGTCGTGGCTCTTTCACCGCGGCCGATGGATGTGGTTCATATTGACTGCTTGTTGTTGGCAGATGCCGAGGAGGTGAATTTTCGGTCGAGGCGTTTGGCGGCTGTTGCTGATTCAAGAATGATGAGCGCTTCATGAACGCCGAGAAGGCAGAGGTGCCGGCATGGGTTTCTCGAACTGGCTGAGGGTGTCGTGGGGGACTTGCGTCCTTCGTCCTCAGCACTTCCAGGGCCTTAATGCGTTTAGAGATGCCTGTTCCGAGTGTAGCCTTTTTGGTTAGTGGTAGTTGAGCTGACTCTGTAGGCAAAGGCGGCCATTGTGGAAGAGCAGTTGAAATGCTTCGTACGCTGCCACTGCTGGGTCTGTTTCCATCGGGTGTTGTTACAAGATTTGGCCGCCCTGTGGAATGACTGGAGTTCGGCGGTTTGACGACCATCTCACGTAGACGATCTGAACTTCCCTTGGACATTATTGGGGTCACTGGCGACCGAGCCACTGAGACTGGCATAGCCTCATGGACAGTAGCATGCTGGATTTCGTCTATCAACGAATCATCTTCCGAGAGATCTGATGCAGACGTATTGCCGCCCGGCAAGAGTTTTAGGGCCTGTGGAGGTCCCAAACGCCCAGATTGCTTTGGCGACTCCGCATCCTGTTTTAGCGGTGGATTAGAAGGCTGGTGCTCAGCATTCGAGTTTGGTTCAGGTCTGCTCTCTGGGATGAGACCGTCAATTCTGATAACTGATTTGGATTCCACGTCAGCAGGTGCTGTATCAAACTCGGTCTGGGAATCATCCTTGTCCTCCTTATCGAGAGGGACCATGCCCGAACTAGCTGATGGCTTCATATCGATTGAAGCCACGTCAGACGTACTTGGGGCTTTGTCTTCCTGCGAGAAAGCTTTTGGAGTGAGAGAGGAGCTTGTGGCTGAGGACAAGGAGCGGCGAGTACGGGAACAATCATCGTGTTCGCTGACGGAAGAGGCTTGGGTCGAAGGCTCTTCCGAAATGTTTGTCATGATGGTCGGCGATGTTGTATAAGATGATTGAGTCAGCTTCGACTCCTCATCGACATTTGAGAGCTTCTCGTGACTTGGAATTGATGATAGACGAGTACTCGATCCACTGGCGCTCGCATTCGATTCCGACGCATTGTGAAGGTATGTGTTCGAAGGGGCGGGTGTTGCAAGCGTGGCTGCTCTTTGGGCTAGCAGCATGTTCCTTTTCCGCAATTGTAAGGCCTTCATCAATCTTAGCTTTTCTGGAGTGGTGGTCGACACATCGCTAGTCACAGAAGATGGCCGGAGGATCGCAGAGCGACTATCCCCCGCGTTATATGGAGCGTGTAGGTAAGACGGCGACGGCAGAGGCGGCGCACCATTGACCGATTGACTGGAAGGAACAAAACGGCCAGGTACGCTTCGACTCGACTGTTGAGAGCCAGGGCGAATTCCCAGGCTGACTAGAGACTTGTTGTTCACACGGATAGAGGTTGGAAGATTCGCCACTGGCCGTATACCTGTGCCGCTGTCTGTTGTTCCGGACGTCTTAGGACGGTGAGTTGTCTCAACGTGAGGGCGCGGTCCCAATTTTTTCTTCTTCGGCTTGCCTGCTGTATACGATGCGACGTTACTACTCCATTGGCTGATGCTGTCTGACTCGGCGACTGAAAGGTGACGAGCGTGAGGGCGAGGGGTTGTTGGGTTGGAGGTGTCTGCCGTTGCTGTAGTGGTCTCGAGGAGGATGTTGCTAGTTGCTTCGAAATCTGGAGCTCTAGGACCTTCGCCCTCGCTAGTGGAAGGGGGAGTCGGTTCGGGAGTCGCGGGGAGTTCCTTGTCGACGATGGAGGAAGGTAGTGGTGAGGGTAATGGTGAGGCCGGCGGTTTGGGGGATGCGAGCAGACTTTCTTTTCGTGGAGGGTGAATGTTCTTGTCTGGTACAGAGGGAGCGCCAGCGTCGTTGTTGTTGGCGGCGGCAGCCTCCTCCTTCCTCTTTGCCAGAAGAGCTTTTGCAAGAACTGCGCTTGCCGGAAGTTCATCTAATTCATGTCTCCCGTAAACTGTGTCCGGTGTCGATGTCACCATCGGCAGCTCATCTGGCTTTTGCGTTGTGAAGCGAAGGGCAAGCCCAACGTTCTCCTTCTCCTTCTCCTCCTCAGCTGTTGACACATCGTCTTCAACATCTTCGGTAATTTCGTTGAGTCGGCGCCGTCGAAGAGAGGAGCTTGACGAGGTTAATGAAGATGCGGAGGGTAGTAGCATAGTACACAAGCCGAGAGCGGACTCTGTTAACTCAGAGGCCGTAGCAAAGGAGAAGACGGTGTCATGGGGTGTGAAGGTTTCCAGGACCGATTGAAATTGCACGGTAAGTCGCACTGTAGCGAGTGAAGCAGGTCAGTCAGAATCTCTTCCCAAGCCACGATGTACACCCACCTTGCAGCAGTCGAGATGTTCCTTCTGGCACATATTTGAGGACCACCTTCTTGCGCCGATACTGCACCAACCCGTACAGCGGCGATTTCTCTGCATATTGCTCAATCACTCCACGCACTGCCTGCACACCCCCTGTTCCCTTGCTCAACAATTCGACAGTGTCGCGATTGACATATTTCAGTAAGAACCTGGTCCATGTAAGCAGGCGCCACGGGAGACGGATTGCGCAGAACCACGAGGCAGCACAACTGCGGTGTAGTGCGCGACATACCATCCTCCTGCGTCCGCCTGAGCAGCCTGGTGTGCATCAGCGACTGCAGCTCCATCAAGTCCATTCAATGACATTTCTCAGCCCTCATTGAGAAGGCCCACGCCTGCGCAACGGTTCGGAATATGTTCTCATACAGTCCAGGATTTGGGCGCGAGGCTTTACAAAGACCAAAAAAAACGCAGGAGAACAAGGCTTGAGGCGATCAGGGCAGCCCTTCAAAATCAATGGGCCCGACGCCAACGGCGAGCAACTACCAGGACAGCCCTCCCTCAGCTTAGAGATGCAGCTTCGAGGGGAAGCCCACATGCAGGATGCAGGACATTCTACGAATGGAGCACAGCGCACCATGCTATCCGCCGTTCAGGGGTGTTGCTGCACCGGACCAAGCGACCAGGGTAGCCCACCGACAGTCCGTGGCCGATGTGCCCTGGCACCAGCTGGTGTGCCCCGTTTCTGCGTGATGGTGGAGCGGACTCTAACGCTGAAACTCTCGACCAAACGGCCGATGCTAGAGCCTTATTCGCCCATATCGACAGTTTCCACGAGCCAATTTCCCGAACCCTGCCCTGACCTGCGGCTCGAAGCAACCGAGACCGACGCTAGACCTCTTTCCACATGTTTGAATTTCCTCCCTCCTACGTAAAACAAGCGAAAGTCTGTCAGAAGATTCAAACCCTGGAGGGTGGGTGGATAATCCTGAATTGCGAATTGTCGTCGATCCTCTCTGCTTCAAATCTCAACTGCCACGGGTATAGAGCCGATCTTGACTCCGGAGCAGAAGACGAGAATGATGGCTTACACAGTCTATGCAAAACAGCATGCAGATGTGTCTCAACCAGTACTCTGACATCTGAAACAGCCCCAGGAATTTTCCAGCGTACCTGTGCCAATGTCGAAAGTGCGGAATCGGACTCGAACCTCTCCTGCGATGCTCATACGTTGAGCGTGACATTTCCTGGCCCTCTTTGTTGTCAAGCAACGACAAGACATCGTTCGCATCCTAGAAAATCTCCCAACAATCCGTGCTCTACAGACATGTGGTACTCGACGAATAATGGACACTGAATGGCTCGACGTTGCTGCAAGGAATGTCTGATCCCCCAGAATCGCCGGTCCCAGTCCGCCCCTCCTTTTCTGCGAACTATTGATACACCGTCCATTCGCGTGGCTGCACACTGAAGTAAGCGTATCATGAGACAACCATGGCAAGAGGCTGGAGCACAAGTGGCACCATGGGCTACCCGTTGTTGATGACTACGGCGCATTATTGCGATTCAACCGACCACTTTGCAATGATCGTGGCAATCCAGCCTTTTCGCGAATTCAACGCCAATCCACGTGAAGCAACTTCGAATGTTTCGGCCAACGCCGACCACTTTACCTCGTACAAGCGCCAGCAAGGGCACTCCATATGACGTTGGCTGTTTTGAGTCGCAATAGCCTTTCCGTAGAACACTCCTTCACGACAAAATTCTTTACATTCAATTTTGGAGGTCCTGGCTGCGCTTTGACCAAGTGACGAGACATTCCTCATCATGGCATCTCTTCCACCAACATCAACTCTTCCAACACTGGATGCTGAACAAAGGGCACAAATTCTCGACACCCTCTTTGAGCCGTGCCAGCAACTGCACACGCTATCCGTCAGCCTACTGCGAGAACAGTCATTCCCAACCTATGACTCTCTCATTGACGCTGTAGGCCAGCAGCTGCTAGGACTCTTCCGATCAAATTTGGAGAGCGATCAAAAATGGCTAGAGGCCATTTTAGCCGCCCATCCGCGGTTAGGTGAGAAAAAGGTTGACAGTGAGCAGAGTCGCAAGGAGCAAGCGCAACTGAACCAAGGTGGGACGGAGGAGGCAGAGAAGCTGGCGGCCATGAACCGGAAATATGAAGACAAGTTTCCAGGTCTCAGATATGTGTATGGCTTCTCACTCTCTTGACTCGGCAGTTTCACGTTCTTCCATGCGGTACCCCGTGTTCACTGTTCTTCGTCATTGCTGATAAGGGCCATAGAGTGTTCGTGAATGGACGAAGTCGCCCTGTCATCATGGAAGACATGCAGCAGCGAATAGACAGAGGCGACATCCAGCTGGAAAAGCAAGAGGCAATCAAGGTAGGCAGTCCTGCTCTCGTGGACCTGTGCAGCCTCGGTCAAGCCATACAGGCTAACGCGTTCTCCTGCTCCCGCCAAAGGCCATGTGCGATATCGCGAAGGATCGCGCGAAGAAGCTGGGCGGCTGAAATTACATGATGGATCGTTTCCTATGCCCATATCCGTGGCATGAATGGATTGCGTGCATCGCACGAACGGGTGGGAACTTCTCGTGTCGTCGACGACCGCCATATCAACCCCGACAATGGGACCACAACACCTATCCACGACATATCCACGACAAGCTGGCATTGCTACCGAGATCGTTCGACACATTGAGACATCCAACGCTGCCAATAGTTAGATATACATTTACAGTTCCTTAGACAACAAGCAGGGGCCGTCCCTCTCCTGCCCTCCTGGCCCCCTTTTGTCTTCGCATGCTTCATAAAGTGATAAACAAGACTCCTTCCCTCCGAAAAGGCAGAGCGGAGCTCGGAATGGCCACGACAGATTTATATCACATGTAGCAACTCGGGAAGAGATAAAGGAGTCGCTTCCAGTGTCGTGCGTCAAGTCTGCACCAAGACCATAGCCCTGACACAGACAATAGCAAGTCATCATATTACAAATTTGCGTTGAATGTGCGAACCCATCAATTCCCTTTCTGCCCTGCCCGCCCACCACCAAGCTGTATTGGAAAGTCATTGGCATCCCATCCATTACCCCCTCCGTCTCCAGGGTTTTAACGAAACGCCTCTGCCAAAGCTCAGGAGTGCCAAAAGCCCCAACCAAGCATTCAAGCATCTGAAGGACTGGACCGAGTTCGACCAATGGCAATTTGCAAAACGCTATTCCCTCATTTACCGGTCAACTTCTTCCTCTCGTCACCACTGTCTTCGTCTTCCCCTTCGCTCCATTCAATCCCGTCGTCGCCGACGGCAAAGATTGTCTCTCCATCTAACGACATCCTCGGTTGCGGCGGATTTGGAGGCTTAGAAGGCGGTGCTCCTTGCGTACTATTTTGGAGCGCAGGTGCTGGGGAAGGTCTCCTGGCCGCAGAGGGTTCGTGGGCGATGGCGTCCGTGATCGAGGTCGCTGCTCCGCCTCCGGAGGGAGGGACTGCTCTTTCTTGATCCTTCCGTGCGTTGGCGGCTTCCTCGTCGTCATCATCGATGGAGTCGGCGATGCTGCGGATCTCGAAACCGTCGTCATCTTGGGCGAGCTGTTAAAGCAGAAATATATCAGCCGAGTGTCTTCTCCATGCGGCGTCCGCTTTAAGACACAGGGGAAAGACAAAACTCACTTCATCACTCATCGCAAACCGGCGATTGTTCGCCGTTGGCCTCCACAGATATGCAATAAACGCAATGTTGAACAAATACACAATATTCAGCCATCCGTCTAGCACAAACCATCTGGTCTGCCAATGCTCTGGCACAAAATTCGCCGCCCCTGACCCGGCAATCGCGAAGCTGTTGATGAAGAAAAAGGCAAAAATGACCAGCACACTTCCTAGAATGCACCAGGATAGTTTCTTGTACATCATTGCCTTCGTCTTTTGCTTGCGGTCGATAAGATCTTTAATGGTGACATTGAGCGAGGACAGTGTCCACACATAGAATGCTGTCATAGTACCTGCGAGTGGTAGAACGACGAACAGAATGAGGGGACCGACAGATTCCGGGGTGACGGCCATGGACGCGATGGCATAGATGACTCCGAAGATGAAGTGTGCGGCAGCTAGAATGCGGACGTAGATCATTGTCCTGCCCAGGGACGGTTTCACCACCCCATAGCCCATACAAACAATCAGAAGGAGGAAGAAAGAGAAGGAGTTCCGTCCAGCGTTCAGGATCGATACGATGATCATGAATATTTTGTTGACCGCGTTGTTACCGTGACGGTTCTGGTAGTCGTAGAATCCCCATGTCATCAGCTGTTCGACGATCAAGAAGATGATAATGGCCGTGATGTAGTTTTGTACCGGAAGGATATCGGAGCGGTTCTGGAAGTAGAGGAAAGCCCAAAATACCCCCAGCACAGCGTAGACAATGGTGAGGCCGCCGTAGAATGGGAGTTTAGCTATTTGAGCTGCCGGCAGCTCTCCGTATGCGTTCCTGAACTCCACCACACCGTTGTACTCGTGATCTGAGAAAGCGTACGTCGAGACGCAGTAGTAGCCTGTTCGACGGATCGGGTAGTTGATGGCCTTCGGGTCTTTCAAATGGATTGCTTCGTTTGAAATCGGATTCTTCGAGGCCTCTGTGGCATTAGGGGCCAGTATGAAAGCGCCTACATCCTTCTCTTCGCATAACCCTTGGGCCACAGCGTCGGTGGTACATATTGTCTGGAGGTCTCGGTAAGACTCCCCGCCAGGCGGCATCCTGCCTATCAACGGCTCATCTTGCCACTCGAAAATTATGAGGCTTGCGATCGGGTTGGTGTCGTCTTCGGTTTGGTCCGGAAGGAACTTGACGAGGATGAAAGGATCTATTGAACCGCCCCAAGATTTCCGACTGTACATCCCTGAACACCGCTGGCGGTGTTCGTCATCTTGTTTCTAGTGATTGTCAGCGGCAGAGCACTGTGCAACAAAACGCCCTTCTCCTCTCACAATTTGAACTTCATCTCCGGCGACAATGGCGGCCAGGTACGCTAGGAGGCCGAGTGAAGGCACCCACCGGCGCATGATGAAGGTAGAGCCGTTGCGGGTTGCAGAAGTAGAAACAGTCAAAGGCAAGAGTTAATGCAGATCACTGTCGATTGTTGGACCCAAATTGCTTTAGTCGGAGGGCATATTAGGAGGGCGATGTGAAAGGCATTTTGTGGTGGTTGAAGGAGAGTTGCTGCCAGTTGCAATGTTGTGACGAGGATTCGGGACGTACGACATCCCGTTTTGGCTGCGGAGACATTTCCAGACTGCGCCAGACCGCAGCCGCTTTCACTCAATAGAACCAATTGACCCATTCTCATGAACTCCAGATGGAATCAACTCATTTTACTGCTGTTTTTCAAACTAGCACTATCATGTCCCTTGCAGGCTCACCAAATGTTCATATTAGCTTTGCAGCTGTCAACCACAAACACTGAGCACGGGCTTGAGATGGAGCTCTCAGGGTTGGTGCAAGATCATCGACTGATTGACATCCTTTCAGCGCATGCACTGAGCGACCTGCATACGGACCACTTATCTATCTTTCTGACCATTACTTAAATTTGGCCTTTCCTATCAAACTTCTCGCCGTTTCACAGCATATGAGCGGTGCCAGAAACTCTATGTCGTGCTTACATCCTTGCTTCTCATCATGGTCCAGAATATCGTCGATGGCCTTGTGAAGCTCGCTTGCCACTGTGCGATTGCTTGTTAATGTTACAATGTGGCTGACCCAGCCATAAAAGAAGACTGAGGCGTTGATAGGGGTAAGCCGCAACCGATCCCTAACACGGGCTGCGACGGAGGTAGGAAACGATCGGCTTGATTCGATACTTGGTGCCACTGAGGTAGACTCTGGGCTAAAGAGAGCATGAACGTCGAAGTCGACCACTCTGACTGGGAATCGCATTGTTGTCGGAATAGCATGCATCGAGAGTTGACCAAAAGCCTCCCTTAGGGTCGATGTGGGTTGATCTCTGTATTGTCCTTCACCCAGGAGGATCTCGGCGCGGCTCACTTCGCTCGGTGTCCCCATGCAGTGGACTATCTCCCGCATCCTCTGAGCAGCGTGCAGAGTACATTCTAGATCTCGCGCAGCAAGGAGAGGGTATATGTCGTTGGGTAGCATCGGCGAGGATACCTCGGAATCGATCTGGTTCGCAATCGCTTTGTGATAAGTCTCAGATTTGTGCACAGAGGTTGACAGCAGTTGATGACTTGGAAAATGTGATATGTCAGAGATCAATGCCAACAAGATTGTACAATCAACATTGATGGTGCTGGTCAAAGGGACCGTTGGTATCGTTGGAATCAGGGATTCAAGATCAAGCTGCCGCTCCTCAACAAGTTTGCGGATATCCATATTGCATTCAACAATTGCACCAGTTGCGCGCAAGTCGGTAAGGAACGCATCCACATCAGGGATGATACCTTCGCGAAGATTTGGTAGGACAACCCGGATCTGTGGGTGCTGGAACTGGACTCTGACTTCTTGCGCCGCGATCTTAAGATCCTCACAAAGTCGCACAAGTTCAAGTTTACCTGCCCCCCTGCTATCACCGTCAGTCCCGGAAGTCTGTCCGTCTTCTGTGTCGCTATATCCACCACGATCTCCATACGTTTCCCAGCCTTCCTTAGCCATCTCAAAAAGGAGCCGTTTCTCCGTTAAAGTTGAGATTTTGATCCATTGCAATCCGTTATCGGCAACAATGTCCACCAATGTCTCTTTCTTCGTCACATCCCTCGGAATGGCTTTTCGGCTTACCGATTTATCCTCCCGAATCTCCCCATTGGAGGTGCTGTCATTTCCGACAACGAACATTTTCTTACCCAGAGCTGTAATATGACGACATGATTTTGCGGTACCCCAAACCGCTTCATAAAAGGGTAGGTTAGAGCTCCTCAGCGCGTGCAGTTGTGGACTTTCGTCATCTTGCAGGTCCGATTTGTCGACAATACAAGGAGGGGTGCTGTAAGAAGTTGCAAGCACGTGAGCTATCTTTTCCAGGCTTTTTACCTCCGACTCAATCCCTCGTTTGAAGACTCTGAGTTCTACTTGCTGTTGCTTTCCTCGCGCCTTGAGGTGCGCCTGATATGATTGGAATTCCTGAAGCAAAGCCCTCGCACGGGATTGGAGACTGTTGAGGAGGTCGGTCGAGCTCTGTGGGGAAAATTTATTTCCATCGTGATCATCCGAAACAAGCATTGGAGCCCTTTTACCGACTTGTGAGCATAGAAGGGCTAATCATCAACGAGAGAGGCAAGATTATGTCCAGTGGTGGAGAGATGCGAAATAGGTGCTTTTTGTGAAGACTGTGACTTTGGGCTGAAGCTTGACAGGACTCACATTGCGGAGTAAGTATACCGAGAAGCGTTATTATTGGCGGAATCAGACACACTGCCAAGCCCATGTTGCATTCCTCTCTGCCTGGGTGCGCCAGTGAGCGAAACACGGTATCAGGTCTCGGTCTCGATCGAAAGTGTTGAGGTGTGTGGCCATGCTTCAGAGTTCTGGATTCTTGATTTGATCGCCCGGTAACCACATGCACACCCTGGAGTCAGCAGTCACGAGCATGTTGTAGCGGGGATTGCATTGCACTACTGGCGCCTTGATTCCTCGACCTGACAATCGGACCATAGGCTCCTGCCGAACATCGGTGACATTGTGGGTATCCCAGACGAGGAGATCCGGCTGGTCGCCCGCCCCGCCAACAACATACCTCCCATCTTGTGTAAAACAGACATCTCCTTGGCCCAGCGGCTTTCCCGATGTTGACACAGGAGCAGCTCGTCCAGTGCCGGCGGTCTTCCCTTGTAGAAATGATTTGACCGTTCCATCAAAAGCGTCTAGAACGAAGTGACCATGATAGTCAGTGCCGAGAAGCATATTTTTCCCGTCGTTCGAAAACTCCAATTTGGTCCATGCTCGACCCTTCGTGGTAGGGGTGTACCTATCTTCCTCTCCAGCCATGTCAAAAGTAGCAAAGGGGGCTTTGTCGAAGTTTCGGACATCGTAGAGAAGGATAGAGGAGGTGGATTGAGATGCTATCGCCATTATCTGCGCAGAGGGGTCGTAGGCCGCGAGGTAGGGAGTAACAAGTTTCAGCTTTCCTTGCGGGCTCCTGGAGTTCAGGTCCCATAGACAAACCATGTCGTCGTTGCCACATGACAAGAATTGATCACTTCCAGGAGACAATGCTATACAAGTTACTTGTCCCGTATGAGCCGTAAAGTAGCGAACGAAGCTCTCGTTGTGTAGTTCCAATAAGCGTAGAGAGTCATCTTGCTTCGTACTGGCAAACAGAACATTGCGCGGGTGGTGTGTGAACCGAGCCAGGTGGATACCATACTTCTTGCTGGGTATCGTTTTGGTCCTTTTTCCTTCTTTTATATCGTAAACATGCATCGTTTCGTCGTCTGAGGCGGCAACGAGGAACTCGCCCATGTCGTCGAAATCAAGGGATGTGACACGACTTTCTACCCCGTCTGAGCGAGTAGACCCGGGAAATTGCTAGACATGATTAGCAGATACATGACGACATTGTTAGAAGTACTTACTCTTGCAGGCCGGTATTGCTTGATCACATCATGTACTTTTTGCTGTGGGAGGGTTGCCATGGCTAGCGAGGGGGGAAAGGTCCGAGTTGTGCAAAACGCCGCGCATCGACACGAAGACGATTCCAATGCAAGGAACGAGTGAGCTTAGAAGAAGAGTAAGTGTTAGATCGTGCAGCGAAGAATATTCCTTTGAATTGGTGACACTCTAGAGTCGTCTCATATCATGAGAAAATCAGCGTTTCCTGTGCTTGAGTTGCCTATTTGAGGGCTTTGGATTGTCTTTCGCACTAAGAATTGGCGTGGACCCCGCCTAAAATCAGAGTGGCCCTGCAGCAAACATTCGGTGCTCCCAGCCCCCAGTCAGCTGGAGGGTGTTGCTAACCCTTGGCGCAGAACCGCTTACCCCGGTCTCTTAGGCTTATGTACTCCTACCTCGTAGAGCCCTCTGGGTGCCGCTCTTCTTTCTCCGACGTCGCTTTCGCGTAAGAATTAATCCTTTGCGGTTGAATAATTTTCTTGAACAGTAAAGTGTCGCACGCGCAACTTCTTACAGTTGCTGACCTACCACCAACTCGTTCGACCTTGACCACCCTACCACCCAAGAACATGTTGTGACTTGTCCTTCGATCCCACGGAAAATCACGGCAAGTCCAGGTACGAAGGGTAGAGAAACGGCCACTCGAGCACTGGGCAACTCAACCATGTCAACGACAGCGGGCGCATTCATTGCTGGCGGTATTGCCGCTTGCGGAGCCGTCACCGCAACACATCCTTTCGAGACAGTCAAGATCAGGCTTCAGCTTCAAGGAGAATTACAAGCCAAAGATGTTGCAGTAAGGAAATACAAGGGTGTTTTTCACGGAGTCGGGGTCATCCTGAAAAATGAAGGATTGAAGGGAATATACAGAGGAATCGGAACTGCATACATCTACCAGATACTATTGAACGGCTGTCGATTGGGATTTTACGAGCCACTACGAGCGACGTGTACCAAGCTCATTTATAAAGACACCAGTGTCCAGTCTCTCGGAATCAACATTTTTTCCGGCGCGGCTTCTGGTATTTTGGGTGCTATGGCAGGCTCGCCTTTCTTTCTGGTCAAGACCCGACTACAGTCATACTCTCCGTTCTTGCCTGTGGGCACGCAGCATAAATACCGCAACGCTTTCGACGGATTGTCGCAGATTTACAAAGCAGAAGGAGTAAGAGGTCTATACCGAGGCATGGGCGCATCGATGGTCAGAACCGGAGCTGGAAGTTCGGTCCAGCTGCCCACATATTTCTTTGCGAAAAGACGGTTAATACGTCATTTCGGAATGGAAGATGGCCCCGCCTTGCATTTGCTGAGTTCAACAGCGAGTGGCTTTGTGGTCTGCGTCTTTATGCATCCTCCGGTACGTTGTGCCCATAATCCTCCAGGTATTCCCTTACTACAAGTATTGACATATGATGCAGGACACTGTCATGGCGCGATTATACAACCAACATGGCAATCTCTATAATGGTATTTTCGACTGTCTATGGAAGACTATTTCAACAGAAGGTGTCCTCAGCGTCTACAAAGGCTTCACGGCGCATCTCGCTCGAATATTGCCGCACACCATCCTCACGTTGACATTGGCAGAGCAGACGAACAAGCTTATCCGAGGGGTCGAGAGTAGAATCCTACCCAAAGCCCTCGAGGAGAAGCTTTGAGATGCAAGATTCGATAGGCACCGACTTAGCGTTGCACTGTACGGCGTTGTTTGGGGCTGGCTTCCATCTTCTTGACAGCTTGAAGACTAAGTCTTCTGGACACAAGGCGGATTTTGTGTTTATCGAGGCTCTCGAGGTTGCTGTATCCATATATCGCATGCCAATATGAATTTGACAACTTGAGCAGCACACATTTAACCCTAGGGATCCTCACAGTGGTAGAAAAGAGGCACTGGGGAAGAGTGTAACATGTCCTTGCCTCCCTCAGGCATGTTCCAGAAGAGATGGTTGTAACGTATACCCGCCGGTTCATACAATTAGAGCTTGACATAAAACCAATGCACAGGCTCAGTGCAAGGTCAGGGCTCTGGCGAGACCGATCTCGGAAGGCTGCTGGGGCGGTGGCCAGTGCTACCATATTAGGAATGGACGATCAAAGCAGCTGGGAACGTCCAAAAACGTCGTAGGTAGG
>WJFF01000108.1:104187-119728 GCA_011800825.1 Fonsecaea pugnacius | reverse complement strand
CGACCGCAATTTCCAAGTCTCGGTAAACCACTCCAATACTTGCCAGCCTAGGATTGAATCCTCCGTCAAACCGGCACAAATCCAAGCTGCCTCCCCTTTCCCTGTCTCTTCAGTTTGAAGCGCGCAAGACCGGAATAGATGGGAGTAAGGCGATATTTAATCAGAACTCGATTAGCTGATCGTATTGACCGCGCCGACTGGTATTTCGCCCGCACCCCCGTCCGACGACGCGTTAAAGTACAGAAAGAACGGCACCGGGGTGAAAGCGCAGGCGAGGGCCGCAAAGATGGTCAAGGCCCAATCCGCGCCGAGGTTCTCGAACATGGGGATCGACAGCACGACCACGCTCCCGGCGACCACGTACCGAACAAACGTGTTGGAGACCAGGGCCGACGGCGCGACTATGGTGAATCTCTGCATGATGTACGCGTAGGTCGAGATGAATAAACATAACATGCTGAAGCCGAAGCAAGTAGCGCTAGAAAGAGAAGAGGGGATAAGTGGTTAAGTCAGCAAGAAAGGCCGGGCCCGTTGCTTCACAAAGCAAGCTGGATACACAGAAGGACAAATGAACGAATGAGTGAAAGTAACGAACCTGATCACTGGGGACCAATATGACACGGAACGACGGGACGACCAAGCCATCCAAAAGACCGATATTGGCAAAAGTGGCCCGCCGATCATAGCCCACCAAAGCATGGCCTCTGGACCGGCATGGCTTTTTCCGCGTACCACCGCGCGAGTGTGCTCCCTATCAACCAAGACACCAAATAAAGGCGTGGTGAGGGCGCAGATGACGAGTCCGACGGCGATGCTCAGAAACATAAGCTTTGTGATGCCTTCATCGGTTCCGTATGTCTGTCCAAGGATGTATCGTGCGCTCGAAAAAAAGCAAAACGCGACGCTGTATACCAAGGTGAGGTAAGCGGTTAATATGGCGATGACGGGTTCGGTGACAAGGATAATGCCCGGGCGTAGGAAGGCCGAGACCAGCTTGCACCGCAGAGGGGGTTTTGCGGCTATTTGAATGTCGCTGCCGTTGCGTGCTCGCACTGCTTGTGCCTTCCATCGAAGAATCTCCCTTGCATCGGTCTCAGGCAAAAAGGTGATCATCAGGGCCAGGATGCCACAAGAGATGAAGAACGTGATCCATTCGACCCATCTCCAATCCATCCCGTCTTGCCTAACATACCCACCAACGACTGGTCCCAACGTCGGACCCAAGAACGCGACACACGCAAAGAATGGAAAGATCTTGGCCCGGCTCCCGTGATCAAAGATATCACCAAGAGTACCGCCGGCAGCCGTGAACGGAGTCGAACCACAAGTACCCGCAAGGAATCGAAAGACAAGCTGGGCTCCTAGGGTTGGGGCGACTGCAGCACCCAGGATCCAACAGCAGTACAAGGCAAAACTTATCAGATAAACGGGATTTCTCCCTCGTTCCTCAGACAAGGGGCCAGCGAAAGGGGCGCCGCATCCGAATCCGACCAGGTAGAGTGTCGTAGCCAGAGATTCGGTCACTTCGCTGACACCAAAATGTCTCGAAGCCTGTGGAAGCACTGCCGAGTCAAGGGACGATCCTAAGCCCACAATGAACGCAACGAGTGAAATAATCAGCACGACACCCGCCTTCTTTAGGGAGGACCAATTCCGTGGATTTGCTTGGTCGTTCTCGCCATCAAATGCAATCACCATCCGCTTCTGTAGTGCACGTGTCGTGTCCGAAGCAGCCTGGAAACCACTCGGTTACCGCCCTAAGAACAGAAACAGGGGTGATCATACCTCTTCTTGATCCTTCTCACTATCAATCTTAGAAATGTGGGACAGAGACAGGCGTCGGAAGTGCTTGATTTGCAGGTAGGATTGCATGCTGCTGTCGGTAGTCAGAGCCTGTCAGGTCGACCGCAATTGGGTGAGGATACAGCATCCGGCAGAGTCTGAGGAGCAGTCTAGGCAGACATTCTAGCTGCCAGACTCGAGAACTATTCAGACAAGGTAGTCATAGTCATAGTCATGAATTTGAGTCAATGGATAAGAAAGTGGTTGACAGAAGTAATATCCCCTGCAAAATAGTCTCTTTGGACACGTTGACGACAACGAATGTCGTTCTATGCCTCGAGATATTCAGACAGGGAAAAGGAAGGCAGGAACAATGGATGATCTGATCAGAGAGTCTGCAACCAGAAGAAAGAGCAGGGCAGCACGATCAGTAATAGAGCTGAGTATTGTCTTCCGTAATATCTTGTGTACTGCCACTATGTCAGCATTATGCATTGGAGTGTATCACGCCTCCTAACAAAAGAAGGCAATCTCAAAGGTGGTAGTGTCTATGTTTACTGACCACGGCACAGGGGTTCAATGACCATGTGCAGGAGGCTGATAAGGCGGAAATCGGTATCCAGTGTCGCATTGAGCGGCCGGAGAGACACGGTCCATGTCTATACAGAGTCGAGAAGAAGAGCATCATGGCTGCCCGCGTGTTGGGCAAAGGAGTCGAATGGAGATTCTCCTCACAGTCGGCTTCCTGCTACCAGATCAAACTTCTGCCCGACGATGTCTTCACTCAGTTCCCAGAGTCTCTCGGCCGCTCTCTCATCACTTGCCCATCTTGCAGGCTCTGCAACTTGGCAGTCGCTCAGGTAGATGACGCCCGGATCCACAAGCTTGGGATCGAGCGCGGCGACCAGTGTTGTTGCACTACCTTGGTCAAGATCCTTCCAAAACCCACCTGTCTTCTCGATCACTGACACATGCTTCTCGTCTAAATTACGAGAAAGATCCGTCCAAATAGACCCTGGATGCGTCGCGATCGATTGTATACCTGCATTTGCAAGGTGCCGGTTGAGATAGAGCGAGAAGAGGATATTCGCAGTTTTTGATTGCCCGTAGGCCACGAAAGGAGCATAAGTCTCCCCCGCAGGCGGGTCAAACGACACATTCGGCCTGGACATTGGTCGCTCCTCGGCAGGGATTTGTTCTGGTCGTTTATGGAAACTGTGGTCGCTGAATCGCACTGGAGATATCATATGACCCTGGCTAGTAAGATTGATGATTCTCGTCGACCCCTTCGTTGAGTTCTGCGCCGCTCGGAGAAGTTTGGGCATCAGGAGATTTGTAAGGAGGAATGGGCCAATGTGATTCGTTCCGAACTGAAGTTCAAGACCGTCCGTCGTGAACGCGTGCGCAGTCATCACCACACCTGCGTTGTTAATAAGTATATCGATTCGATCTACCAGATCATGGATAACCCTGGAGGCCTTGCGAATGGCGTCGAAAGACGACAAGTCGACTTCGACAATTTCCAGGTGCACCGTCGGATGATCGGTCTTCACTTTGGCTGCTACCTGCTCAATCTTTGCCTTCGTGCGAGAAGCCAACACCAAAAGCGAAGGCGACTGAGCGGCCAGGGCAGTGGTCATTGATTCGCCGAGACTTTGAGGCGATACTCCTACAATAACCACTGAATCAATGTCGTTAGCTAAGGATTTTGAGTCGAAGAATGCAAATGAACTCGCCTGTCTTGCCCCGAACCCCATCACTAAATGCCTTTGCGACCTCTGTTGCCGTCGTGTATTGATTGTACTCTGGGTGTGAAGCCATTGTGAAGCAATGCTGTGGCGGGAAGTCAGCCTCAGCAACCTTGACAAGCCAATCAAGTGCCCAGAGGAAAGACCTTGTAGTGCAAGAAGGAGATACGGTGGCAGAATAGGGAGAGGTGGGCAAATTCAGGGCAATGTGGCTATTGGGGAACATTCGAGCAAATCTGTCACAAAAATCGGACAATTGATCGAGGCGAGTCCGGGACGAGAATAGAGACGTACCGATTGCCACAGCAAATCAGCTTGTGTGACTGGAGGGCAGGAGCCGAAGTACTCTAGGTCACCTGTTCGGAGATAAATAATCGACCTTGAGAACCTCGTGCAGTGGACTTACACTTCTGGTTCGACAAGCTATCATGGTTCTAGAGAAGAAGTTGTGAGCCGCGAAACCCGCTGCCTAAATCCAAGGGTTGAATGGAGGCGGCATGCAATTACCTTCTCTGGCGAAAATCCACCGCGAAACGGGGTACAATGCCTGTCACCACGACAAACAGGCTTTGCGGTCATGGCATACTCCAGACCTAGAGCCTGTCCTCAGAAGGGGAAAAGATGGGGTGAGGACCGTCGATGTGGAGAAGGTTATCCACTACCAGAACGGAGCCCAATTATCCCCCAAGATCTTGTGTTCCATTATCTGTTTTAGTACAATGCATGGGTCGGCAGTTCGGTTGGAGAAAGGCTGCACTATCTCCGAAGTCACTTCACCATCCGCGCTGCATTGCGCATGAGGAGGGACTGACGAGGTCGCCGTGGGGCTATATCGGCTTGATATGCTGATCAAAAGGGGATTGGATGTCGTCGGACCTCGATTTCCTGTCACAAAGTCCTCAAACAGTTCCTGTTTCCTTGGGAGATCGAGCACATCCAAGAACAAAGTAGAAGAACGGAGTAAGGTCTACCGAGAGGATTATGGCGGCAGAAGAACCCTTTGCAAGGCCCAAGACTGGCATCAAGGTGATTATCGTTGGGGCAGGTATGTAGATCCAGTAGTGCTCCAAACAGGATTGCAGAGTTGACAAGCAACCAGGTTTCGGAGGCCTCACAGCGGCGATAGAATGCCATCGCCAGGGCCACCAGGTGGAAATTTATGAGTCGTTCCCTGAGCTCAAGACCTTGGGAGACATAATATCCTTTGGCGCAAATGCTGGTCGAATATTTCGTCGATGGGGCGTCGATGGCTCGATAGCTAAGAAAATGAGAGCTCTAAGTATTGACCTCGTAAAGCATGGATTCAAAATCCACAAGTACACCGGAGAGCATATCATCACTCAACCGACACCCCCAATGGACCCCGACGCACCAGTTTTCAACGGCCACCGTGGAGAGTTGCACGAGGTTATCTTCAATTACGCCAGGGACGACCTCAAGATCCCTATTCATCTTGGACAGAAAGTTGAGAAATACTTCGAAGAGGATGATAAAGCTGGTATCGAATTGGCGAATGGAGAAAAAGTATGACTTATCTATCTGTTTTGATGCTCGGACAGCCTCGTTAACAGGCCTCAGGTATATGGCGATATGGTGGTGGGATCAGATGGTGTGAGGTCAAAAGCAAGGGAGCTTGTCCTGGGATATATTGACAAGCCAAAGAGCAGTGGCTACGCGGTCTTCCGTGCCTGGTGAGTTTTGGACAGAGTAACGACGTGGCCAGTGGTAACTGTTCTTGGTCAGGTTTCCAAATACCGATATGGTTGCCGACCCCCGAACGAAGCATTTCTGCGACAACGGCGACACGTTCCAAGGCTGGATCGGGCAGGATGTACACTTTCTTTTTTCGACCATCAAGAACGGGAGTGACTGCTGTTGGGTGTTGACGCACAGGGTAAGTACATAGCAACTTGTGTCTTCGCCTCACCTAACTCTTGCACAGGACGAGGCCGATATTGACGAATCCTGGTCATTTCCTGGAAAGCTAGAGGACGTGTACAAAGTATTCGAGGGTTGGGATCCTCTCTGCAAAATTATTGTCTCGAAAACGCCGGAGAGCCATCTCGTCGACTGGAAATTGGTGTACCGAGATCCGCTGCCAACATGGGTCAGCAAAGGTGGCCGCATCGCCTTGCTGGGTGATTCAGCACATCCCTTTTTACCAACCTCAGCCCAGGGTGCCACACAATCCATGGAAGATGGCGTCACTCTAGCAGTTTGTCTCAGGCGTGCCGGGAAAGGTCAGGTCCCAGATGCTGTCCGGACATATCAGAGAATCAGGTAGGTGATGTTGAGTTTGGTGTCCGTCTCATCCTGACATTGTCTCTAGGTATGACCGGGTAAAGGCGGTGCAGAAGACGGGAGAAACGACCCGAGACATGTGGCACAAGGCGGATTGGGACAAAGTCAAGGAGGATCCCAAGTCCGTACAATTTCCGCGCGAGGACTGGATCCACATGCACGACGCCGAAAAGCATGCTGAGGAAGTCTTTGATGAGAACTTTGCCGCAACTCAATCAGCGGAAAAGGGGGTCCCTGAAAAGCTGATGAGTGGAGTGGACACGGTCAGTGGTGTCAATGGCGTACACAAAGCAACCGCAGTGGGTGAAGTTAATGGTACTCACTGAGCATGTTCGTTTATGCTCTACGGTGGCTGAGATCATGGCAGACTTGATGCACTTGCGGGCGAAATTGTGATTATTTAGTCCATGGTGTTGAGCCAATGTTGTACGTGGCATAGAGAAAGGGAATAAACGCTTGACACGATAACATCTTCGTCGTTATTGCGTGGGAACAAGCGATTGCAATGGTAGTGCCTTTGGTATTGGCCAATTTGAATTGACCGTCGTCTTTCGAGACCATGATGGTCGGTGGATGTGTGCAAGAGACTGAGATGGAAGTCAGGCTGCGCTTAGCGGAGATTGCGATATATCTAGGTACGGCGGATCATTCTGCCACGTGATGCACAAAGTACGGTGGAACAATCATGCTTGGAAGTGCAGCAGAAAATCACATCCACATCCACATCATTTCATCTTCCCTCATCTACAACTGCAATAATGGCGCAATACTACAGCCTCCCATTGAGTAAAAATAGCCTAAACGGTGCTATGCAATGGGTATTCCACGACTGTCTCAGGATCTCTCTCCCTATGCGGATCGAGTCATCCTGGGTGCTACTCCACGAGCCTCCACGCCACCTGATGCAACCATTATCAAAGATCTGATCATTGATGGACCTTCACTTGTATATTGGGTGTATAACAAGCTTGTGGCACATCAGCGGCTAAACAGCATTACGAGTGCAACCTTGCCGCCTACATACCTCGAAATCAATCAGACCCTACACCACCTGCTCCATGACTTCCAAGCCCGCGAGGTTAAAATTCAACATATTTTCTTCGACGGTGGTCTTCCCGCATCAAAACGCCCCGTTCGCCTTGAACGGATGGAGAAACTCCGGCAGCAGCTGCAGATATACCGCAACCTCTATCCAGAATTTCCTCCAGTCGCTACTTCGCCTGATCTTTGGGACTTCGAAAAGATCCTTTGGGATACTCCTGTCTTGTCAACGAGGAAGACAACTCTTCCGGCTCCACCGTTCATGGTTGCCAGCGCGATTGAGTCTTTGAGCACAACCGAATGGAAGGACTGTGTTCACGTGGTTCCGGGTGAAGCTGACGCATTCTGTGCTCTTGCTGCTCAACAGTCGGCATTTATTGTGGCAATCCTTACCAACGATTTTGACCTAGTCATTCACGACCTTGGACCAATTGGTCGCGTTGTGTTACTGCACAGCATCGAGATCAAGCACAGGGTCCCACAAAAGTCGTCTTACGTGTCAGCGTTGTCGCTCGATCCGAAGCTCATAGCAACCAGATTCAAGATTTCATCCTTGCTCAGATTTGGTTTCGAGCGGTTTCTTGATTCTGGTGCATCCTTCTCAATCATTCAAGAACGCGTGAAGGATTCCTTTAGGTTGGAGAGATTGCAGAATGAGTACACGATGTTTGCAGAGCCATTCGTCCAAAGCCTGCCACTATCTCCGGCCTCCTTTTCCTGTCTCAAAAAGCTCGATCCACGAACAGCAGAGATTGTTAGCGACCTCGGCGATCCGCCACATATCTACCTAATCCCGCTACTTGAGGACCCCCAACGTGATTCTTCGTGGTCCTATGGAGCCAAAATACGGCAAATCGCATATTCTCTCCTCTTGAAGACGTCTCCTGATGCTGTGGCGAGGTCGATGCACATAGTCGAATTTGCCAGAAAAGGACAAAGAATCACATCCGCCTCGGTTGCATGTCTGCAGCTATCTGAGATCACAGAAAGAATAGCAGAACTGCTTCAGCTCCTGGATGCCCAGACCTCGTTCTCTGAGCAGTCCCCCACAATCTCGAATGGGAGCATGCTTCTAGAGTGGTACATGCTTGCCATCTGCCTCGTCCAGCAAGAGAAATCTAGACTTGGCAAAACTCCTCCATCATCAGAACATATTTTAACACTTCTAGGGCTGAGGCCGACGACGAAACTTTCAGCATCAACGAGAGTAACCTGGGACGACATCCACCTCCTTGCAAATATCCAAGCGGTGCTGTACTCTCTCCGAATTCTTATCCAGATCACCAAGTACATTGTCAAAAATGACAGAGGAACTTCACAATCCGTTTCCACCCACGACCTTGCCCACCACGAAGATATCTCTAGGCTGATAAACAATATTCACACCAAATTATCAACATTGCCTCCCGTCGAGACCTTGTTTTTGGACATCCCACATCTTCGTGCTCAACTGAGCAACGCGGACCTTGAAAAACAGGGCTCGGCAGTTACCTCTCTCCGTCGCCTGCTTGATCCTGACTCAGGCGTGAACCAAGTGGAGCATGACACAAGTGATACTGCAACCAGACAAGAGCTTGGCTCTCCGGTTGCAGACTGGATTGATACAGCAGCAAAGAAAAAGGGAAGGAAAAGGAAACGTCAGGGCAATTTTGAAACAGTCGCAACAAGATCTACAAATGGGTTTGACCTGCTATCAGAAGAACCTGGGTAGATTATCATGCCCAGTTTTACTGATATTTCTCCAGCCAACGCCAACCACCGGTTCACTCAAAGCACCATTGTCTGCGCAAGGAGATCCAATCCCCCCAAGACTTCCTGGATAATCACTGCCATCTCCTGCTCTGCATCTACAGGGACGATGTCCGGTTCATCAACGTCAGCGTGTCTAATGACATCCAATCCCGATGCTACCATGTCAAGTTTCATGTTGTTCCTCTGTCCGTCGGCCACTCTTTGGAGTATCTCGTCTTCAGTCGCCTGCAGGACCACAAATACAGTCTTGATGTATTCCGCTTCAGTGTCGTTGTTAGATCTGGACAGGATGTTCCTCAGTGCATCGCGATCAGATCGGGAAAGTGCGGAGCACGTTAATATAACATCTTTCTCACTTCGCTCGCTGGATTTTGGCTGATCACCATGGACAAGGTGATCAGCTCGAACATGTTCCAGCACCTCAAGTTTAATTCGAGCAAGCCAAATCTGCCTATCAAGGGAGCTAAGGTGGATTCCACAGTTCATCTTAGTCTTTGCAATGGCATCATGAACCGTATCCCCGTCAATCACTGGACAGGATAGGGATGCGGCAAGTTCAATAGCAAGGGCGCTCTTGTTAATGCCAGAGGGACCCGACAGGACGATGAGCCGAGTCGGCTGCTGCAGCCGGGATCCAGCTGTTGGCACCTTAGCCGTCCAGCTAGTCTTCAGAAAATGCCCCACAAACTTCTTTACCAGGTCTACAGACAAAGCAGGCACCGTACCGAGCTCGGGTGAAATCTGTTCTGCTGTGGTTGTGACATACTTGAAGTTCTTCCTCCTGGTGAGGTCATTGTCATATTTGCTTGCGAAGAACTCCACGAGTTTGATTGTGGGATTCTGTTCGGGGTCTGGATTTGATGCACGCAGGCGGCGGATCCATTCGCGCTGATTCACTTGATCGAACGACAGACCTGCGCTGTGTAGTGCAGGCAGGAGGTCATTCGTCCAGTGGAATGTGCGGGGATTGACAATGTTAAAGACTGAATGTGTGGTGCTCGAGAGGGAGATATCCATAACAACCCTCGCGACACTATCCACTGGCAACCAACGGGGATGTTCGTCAAGGGTTGGGAGTGCCCCAATTGTGGTCGCCGCTTGCAACATTAGGGGGATGGCCTCGGTGTCATTCCAAATGCCATGGGCAGTGTCCGCAATGATCTGTCCGACGCGCAAGACACGAGCCTCCATTCCGGTTTGAGAGGCGACCTGGGTCACCAGGTACTCGGTCACAAGCTTTGACTGCGCATACCCCATACCCTGGGCACACTTGAAACTTTGGGGAAGCGCCTCTGCAACGACATCACCAGGAGTGTTCGTCACGGTGGAGACTGACGAGCAGAAATTGAAAGAAGCCGGCATAGGTTGTTGGGCTGAGAGGCAGAGGAGCATCAGATGCCGGGTGCCTGCAATGCAGTCTGCCTCAAAGCTACTCAGGTTTTTATTAAAGTTGACCGACCAGGCACAGTGCACCAGGCTTGTGATCTTTGCTGAAATGCTAGCATAGAGACTCTCACCGAGGCCCAGGTCTGTTTTCGAAAAGTCAGATGGATAATAAGAGATCTTGCGACGCTGTTCCAATGGAAGCGTGTGATAGATAGCTCGGCGCTGCATCGATTCGATGACCCGTCGACGGGCAGACGACTTGGAACTGGCTCGAACCAAGCAGCACACCTCTGAAATATCTTGACGGCGAACAAGCTGTGCAACAAGGTGAGCTCCCAAGGAACCCGTTGCGCCTGTGACAACGATGCAACGCTCCGTAGACTCGGATGGTACAGGCACATGTTGGGGAAACTCGCTGTACTTATCAACAAGCTGTTCCATCTCCTTGACCACATCTCGCGTCTCACCCAATTTACGATCACGGATGTTGAGGATGGCAGCGGCCAGTTTGGAGATGGTGGGATATTCAAACACAATGTTCTGTGGCAGCGGGTTACCATTCAATTGAACCTCCTTCAATATCTTGGCTCGGAGTCTCGTCGACTGGAGAGAGTCAACACCGAGTGAGAACAAGTCGGTATAATCTGTCAGGCATGTGGGTTCGTCTTGAGGACAAAGCTCCAGCAAATGCCCACGGAGGAATTCTCGCAGCTCGGGTTCTGAGAGCACAAGGGTACCAGCTGTTCTCGACTCTGCTTGGTGATACACCTCCTCGATTTCATTGTGGAAAGCTCGGTAAAATGCCTGACGTATCAAGGAACCTTTATCGGTGCAGGGGTATGGGGTACCAGCGGGCAGGACCGTGACCATGTCTTTGGCCAGTTGCGCATAAGCAGGCAAGCCCTTGTTCTCCGCCATGATTGTTGGCCAAATTGACTCGAGCAGATCTCGAGGGGCCATCCCAGCCCCTTGCTCGGAAGCAATGACCATCATACCCAGTTGGCTCTTACCCGTCCCAAACATGACAGCTTCTCTGACTAGTTTGTGCTGTCGCAGCGCTTGCTCCATGGCAAGGGGGATGGCTTTCTCGCCGTTAACCAAGACGATGGTATCATCAAGCCGACCGCAATATTTCCATGCTCCTGGTATCGATGGGTGAGGCTCGAAGAGATCTTTCGTTGCATACGATCCATCGTCGCGGTTTGTCGCAACCTTGGAGGGCCACCCGTCCAAAACACAAAGTTCATATAGGTTCCCTCCTCTGGGCTCCATCCTGAGATAGGGCTTCAGCTGGTCGTGTTCTCGAACGTAATTCCAGGCTTTGTCGTCAGCAGGTCTGAAGGATGTCATGAGCTGACCCGTCTCTGTCGTTCCATAGTGGCTGATCAAGTTGACTCCGCCTTCTGTCAACAAGTCACCCAATGCATCCGGACACGCTGAGCCCCCAAACATGACCACCTTTAGAGCCGCCAGAGCATTGATTCCGTCCTGCGTCTCGCTCAGGAGTTTGAGAGCATATGGAACGGCGAGAAAGATCTCGAATTGGTGGTCCGTCAGGATCTTCAGCAGGTGCTGGCTGGTCAACGGTAGGTTGGCGTTGTATATGTATATCTTCTTGACGGCGGTGATACCACGAAAGACATTACTGAGGCCGAAAGCATGGAAGAGTGGCAGCGTGACGAAGCCACGCATTCTCAGGCTGTTTTCATAGTTCTTCAGTGCCGCCTTGTGGGTTTGATAAATCGGTTTCGGGAGACCAGTCGAGCCAGACGAGTGAATGATCCATGCCACCTTGGAGGATTCCTGGTCCAGATCAAAATGCTGCTGCTGTAGTGCGGCGTCGTCTAGTTGTGTGTCGGATACATACTGCGCTTGGGTAAGGATATCAATGACCTCCAACCCATCTCTAGCAGCCGCCAGAGCATTTGCAGTCTTTCGGAAAGACGATCCGACCACGATATGGCGACATTTCGTGACGTCCAGCAACGACAAATATGCGGCGTGGGATATTCTCGTCGACAGAAAGAGGACCGTGAACCCTAGTCTAGACAGAGCCAAAAGGGTGAAGAAGTAATCCAGATCCGATGGCCCCAGCAGGGCAATCGCTCGCGCCTCTTGGTGTGAGTCGGTTCGAGATGGTAAGCATTTCGCGTATCGCCTGGCAGCTTGCGAGGATATTCTCACGAGGTCCGAGTATGTGTACTCGAGATAGTCGAGGGCGTCCGAGGGATACCCGAAGATGGGCTCGTTGGGGAAATCTCGCGCCCTCAGTGACAACAGCTCTGTGATGGTTCGAGGGCTCGGGAGTGGTGGTGACAACGGTGGCGTGGGTGGTTGCAGGGACGGGGATGCGACTGGGCTGACTTTCGAGACAGGTAAGGGGGATTTCATTTCCACGGATGCCATCCTGATTATTCTATTGTCGAGGTCGTTTTCTTTACACTAATGTGGAATGTATATTGCGAGAAGAACGGGCATATAAGAATCTCTCCGAATGCCTTGCTGGATCGTTACCAGGAGTGGAACCACTGTCCAAACGAGGCAATATCTTTGGTATGGGGGTGACGGCACCGTTAGTGGCCCGCTTGTTCAAAGGAATATGAGGACATGGTCATCATTCCCTTTGGCGACGCAGCAGTGTCAAATATCCGTCGGCTCATCGTTGTTTGTTCAGTGTATGGTTGAATGTCGATGGGCCTTTGTCTAGGGCCGCATATCAAACCAAGGTGACATAACCACGAGGACGCCCGATACTCCGCAGTCGTGCCTACTTGTATGCCAACTGGCCGAATACGCCCCCGAGCGGAGCAGCAGCGTCCTACTCTCCAAAAGGTGGACACTTTGCCTTCGAGGATACGATGATCCCGTCGGAGCTGCCGACGGAAGAAGCAAAAGTTTCACGAAGCTTGACAGGGCCTGGTGATCGTCTTCAGGGGCAACAGCCTCACGGTGTTGTGCCCGTGTTGTCCGCAATTGTGCGTCTGCACACAATAGCATTCGCTGGGTTATCTAGCTCATTCGTCCAGACTATTGCAGCAGCTCGAGATATTTCCCATCGATCAGCTCTCTTTGTCGAATGAAGATATTGCAAGAACATTCAACACATCTACCACCCACATCAGGCTCTCCTACCTTTCTGCCCAAGACTTGGGTACGATCGAACAGATCAAGTTGCATCGGAGACGGCGCTAGCCAGTCGTCGTCAGTACTCCTGTTCTGCTCGCTCTAGGCAGCGGATCTGCCATTCACACATACAACCGCACATCCAGTTTTCAGCCTGATAATACCTACCACCGGGATCAGACTCGGCTGCGAATGAAGGATAATCTCCGATGACTAGGTCTGATCAATCCCAAACATATCTTCAACCCCCACGCCAACTACCGTTAGCCAGCATAGAGCAGCGCCACGGGATACATCGCCGAGGCAGCAGGAAGCGCCCGCTCTGACGCGAGGCCATGACCCCAGCGCTGAGAGTATCTCTGGCAACAAGACCTTCGTCTGAGTCACGTCTATCAGACAAAGGAGTGGTCAACATAGATTGAGCCAATACGGGGGTGTGCGGCCAAGTATGGCCTTGGGAATTCACTCCCATGTTCGTCATTCTAACCTGACCAGAGCATCAACGAAGTGGGACCAGATATTTCATGGACTATAGAATAACAAGCCACAGCTTTGAAAAGCTATGTGGATGTTTTATAATCCTCCATGTTACGATTCGAGAATACATGTTAGCATGATCGGGAGCGGAATTCCTCTGGTGTCCGAATGCCTGAGATGTCCAGCCATGGAATTCCGTCTCAAGCGGAATCCCGGTCGCGGTTCTTTCCCTGGGAACGGCTGGAGCATTGACATTTAGGAGTTTCATTACATCCTGGAACAGAAATCCCATCAAAGAAGAGATTGGAAAGCTCTCCTGTCCCGCCCGGGGCTATGTATAAAGACGTCGACCAGCTACCTTGACCTCTGTTAGACGCACTCAGACCTCCCGTCCTATTTACAAGTTGCCCACGCAACGTCCCCACGATGGCCACTCCCATAACCGCGAAACGCAGCCCTTCTATCCTGTCGGCCTCGAAAGGAGTGTCTGGTGTCGTGGAGTCTTTGAGGATGGACAAGGACAGAGACATCCCAGATACCATCGACGACCAACGGCTGGCGGAGAAGAGTCAAATTGATGTCCAAACGGACAACAAGGATGACGAATTTCCTCACGGGTTTCGACTCATCTGCCTAGTCATAGGCCTGTGCATGGCGTCTTTCCTGGTTTCGCTCGACATGGTCTGAACCTCTTTACTCTTTGTCCAAGCAAGAATTGAATTGACGCGAGGCGGAAAACAGACAATCGTTGCCACGGCCATCCCCCGAATCACCGACCAATTCCACACCATCAACGACATCTCCTGGTACGGCGCTGCCTTCTTCATGTGCGTCGGCGGTTCCCAGTCAGCCTGGGGGAGGGTATACAAGTTCTTCTCGCTGAAATACACCTTTGTCGTCGCCGTCCTCATCTTCGAACTCGGCTCGTTGATCTGCGGCGTGGCCCCCAACTCAGACACCCTCATCGCCGGACGGGCCATTGCTGGCCTCGGTGCCGCCGGCATCTCGTCGGGCGCCTATACCATGATCGCCTTTTCGGCGCCGGCCCTCAAGAGGCCCATGCTGATGGGGTTTATCGGCAGCACGTCTGGGATCGCGGCGGTCGTGGGACCAATCATTGGCGGCGTCTTCGCCCACTCGGTCACCTGGCGCTGGTGCTTCTACATCAACCTCCCCATCGGCGGCCTCTCGACGCTGGTGATTCTGCTCTTGTTCCGCCATCCGGCTTCTGCGCAGCCTGAACCGACGACCTGGACGCACCGGCTGCTGCACATGGACATCGTGGGCACGGCCATGGCGATCGGCGGACTCATCTCCGTCATCCTGGCTCTCCAGTACGGTGGCACGACGTATTCGTGGGATTCGTCCGTGGTGATTGGACTCCTGGTGGGCTCCGTCGCGATCTTCACCGCGCTGGGCCTGTGGGAGTGGTTCCAGGGCGAGCGGGCCATGATCCCTCCTCGCCTGATCAGCCGCCGCACGGTGCTTGTGCCCGCAGTGTTCACGTCGCTGTTTTCCGGTGCCTTCTTCCTCGAGATCTACTACCTGCCCATCTACTTCCAGTCGATCGACGGCGCCGACCCGACCACGTCGGCCGTGCACAATCTGCCGCTCATCATCGCCATCACGGTGGGCACGATCCTGTCAGGTGTCTTCATCACCCGCACCGGCCTGGCGACTCCCGTCCTGGTCGCGGGAGCAGCCATCGCCACCGCGGGCGCCGCCCTGATCTACACGCTCGACATTGGCTCGTCGACGGGTAAATGGATCGGCTATCAGATCTTGGGCGGGTTCGGATGGGGCCTAGCCTTTCAGGTGCCCGTGATGACGGCACAGGGGTTTTCGTCTCCAGAGGACCTCTCGTCCACGACGGCCATTGTGTTGTGTAAGCTGCCCCTTTTCCTTCCTCCTTGCTTTATTCAATGTAGCGA